>JAABOM020090016.1:0-28952 GCA_011800125.2 Solanum clarkiae | reverse complement strand
AGAGCCATTTTGCTTTATTCCATCATACTCCAAAGCCAAAAAATAGTCAATCTTTGGCTCCATCCAAGATTGATGGACACTGATTAGTATCTCACTGTAATATAATTCGGTGGTTTGTGTTATATTATATTGTACACTATTATTTTAATAATTATAGATAAAATACAAATATTTTTGAAAAAGTAATATAATGATGTGATCAAATCGATCGTTACACAAATTGGACTTTTTGTCTTTATCTAATGATGAATTTAATGATATAATAACAATCAAAACGAATATTGATTTTAACAAATAATACAATACAACAGATAATAACTATACGTCTAAGTTGTAAGTCACAATCATAGTGGTAATGTTTTGCAAATCTACCTACTTTGATATAGTTTTAAGGTTCTTTGAGCTTTTATATGGTAGAATCTTTCATTTTTATGCAACATCAAGTACATATGATTGAATTTTTTTTTCTGAATTTTAACTATATATAGTTAAAGAAGGACATTATTTCAATGTTATGTCAACATAATTTTAATAACAACAATAATAACACATTTAATGTAATTTCGTAAATAAAATCTGAAGAGGATAATATGCATACATATCTTATTAAAAATTTATAAGTTTTAACATACATTTTTAATTAACTTTTTTGAAAAACTTCTTATATATAAACTAACCACCTTCAAAATCATCACCCACGTTCCCCATTTCCTGTAAGATTTAGATAAAGCAAAACAAAAATCATAATTTATAATTAGTTAAAATTATTATATTAAATAATATTAAATTAATAACAATTTTAAAATCAATATACACTTTTGCGAGTTATTCAATGCAACAAAAACCAGCCGTTTTAAATTTGCTTTGCAAACAATTAGAAATAATTTTCATACAAATACTGTTTAATATACTTCATATTTTGTAATCTTGAAAAAAATATTTACGCTATTCTTGCTACATCATAAAAAGTATGTTTGATAAGTATCAAGAAATTGTCAAAATCTGCTATATCATGAGCCTTTTTTAAAAATTTGCTTTTCTAAATATTATTTAAAAAGCCACATCTGACCTGTTAAAAAATTTATATTAACGTTTTCAATTTAAAAGCAAAATTTTAATTATATTTTTTTAATACAAAGCAGTTGCAACTTTTCAATGTTATCTAAAATTTATTTCCGACGATTTTTCTATTAGAAAAAAATTTTACTCAATCATCGACGATTTCTGCCTTAACTTTTTAAAACGTCAAATCCCTTGCAATACATACAATAAAAGAAACAGTGAGTAATATAATGTAATGAGTCTGATGAAGTTTTATTTGGATTTATATATTAGTTTTGTTGAAAGAACTTTTGAGTAATGTAATGAATTCATACAGTGAAGCTTATGGCAATGGAGGATAACTTATATCAAACTATGGTTGTGAAGGCGATTTGTGTTTTGAAGGACATGATGGGCTTCTTCAAGGTCTACAACAAGGTATGAAAGAAAAAATATTTATTTGTTTTGAAGTGTTGGGATGACCATCTTCCTTGGAGACTCATTATGAGCATACAAATTATTAACAACAAAAAAATGATATGATTAAAAACGGATTATTAACTCAAACTAAATTAGTAATTCAGAAACTCTTCAAGTTTTCTTGATTTTTCAATTATAATGATGATGATTCACAACTCAATTTTACAGTTTCTTTATATGTATAATTGCTTCCTTTATTTTTTTTGGGGGGGGCAAGTAATTGCTTCCATTATTTGTATAGTTGCATATTGTATCAAATTAAAAAATAAAACATCTAATATAATATCTCTTGCAGATACTACCATCAAGATCTGTATACCAAATGCAAGAACAACATTGTTGAAGCTGTTCCAAATGCACAACTGCCGAAAGATCATCATTCATCAGAGTTATAAGGACCCAGAATTTTTTTTCAAGCTTATTTATGTTGTTTAAGGTCGTCATGGGCATCCTACATCAAGCCAAGTTCGAAGGGACTTCCGTTGGCTAAGTTCGACACATGTACCGGTAGAAGGGTCAATTTTAATGGGCCATATCTTATAGCGCACTTGGAACTGGGTGGTCCACGAAATGTCAAATGTAAGCTCTTTGAGTTAGCTTTCCAATGCACTTGGTTTCACCTCATTTTGACGTTGGATGAAGGAGTTATGACCGTTTTCGTGAGACCCTCCTGTGCAGTGGTGTCACACGGACAGTTTGACGGGTAGTGTTTCCTTGGATGGGCTGTTTGGATGGCTTGGGGATGGAAAAGGCTATTTTTGGCCTAAGGAATGGGAAAACCTTTGAGTTAGCTTCGCAACACACTTGGTTTCACCTCATTCCGATGTCGGATGAAGGAGTTTTGATCGTTTTCGTGAGACCTTCTTGTGCAGTGGTGTCAAACAAACAGTTTAACGGGCAGTGATGCCTTTAACAGGCCGTTTAGGTCAGCTGGGACTGGAAAAGGCCATTTTTGGCCTAAGGAATGTGACACTGCTAGTGGCATGGGCCGTTTGGCTCGCCACTGACCGTATGGAGGGTTGTGAAGTGTGCAAATCAGACAAGGTTGACATGAGGGGGAGTTTAGTGGTTAGGTGTTGTGCCACGGCCATCTTCACGGGCCATGGCATGCTTGACGAGCCGTCTGGCTAGGTTTGGAGCGTCCTGCTCTTATTTTTCCCTCCAAGTGTGGTTGGACAGACTACTACACAGTCCGTGTAACAGCACACGATCCGTGAAAGTGTCCGTCAAAGTGACACCAACGCTGACTTTTTCTCAAGTGTTCCAATTCGAGTTTTGAGGCTAAGTCTTGTTCCATGGGCACTCCACACGACCTGTGGAGTGCCACACAGCCAGTCAAACCTCCAGTGAGGCACACTTTGTCAAAATTTTCATCCAATCACTAATGGTGTTTTCGTAAATTTTAATTATTCTAATGACCTTTTTGGACTTCTAATGCTATCTTAACCTCACACAAAAGACCTAAATCCTATTCCAAAGGATCAAACTCATTACTCTCATCTCAAATACGCTCTCAATTCTCCCAAGAGTCTCCATCAAGATCCCAATACAAATTCAAGGAAACTCCACTTCCAAACTTCAAGCCTTTCACAACTCAATTTCAAGAAATTCAAAGTCTTAGGTATATGGGTTGATCCTTGATTCCTTTCAATCAAGGAGATCCAAAATTATTTTCAAGAAAACCTGCATGGATTTTGCTTACTTTAATTTGAAATTTTGAGTATTATGATTCCTAAAATGCTATTGATGCACGAGTAGTATTTATTTGATGATTTTAATATGATTTAAACCATTAAATGAGGATTTACTTTGGGTTTATGAAATTATAAGTATGCATGTCCCCTTTAAGAATTATTTATGCATGGGTGATTACACTATGAATGTAAATATGGATTTAATTATGTTGTCACTTCAATTTCATATTATAAATGTTGATTTTAGATTTAGTCTTAATTACCCATGTCATTCTCTCATTGTTCATAACATATGCATTCATGTACATGGATACTTTGAGAAATTATGTTATGGGTTAAGCCCAATTTCGTTTTATGGTATGATTTTGATAAAATGTTGGATATGACAATATTTTGATCGCATATATGTCTATCGATTATGGCTCTTTGAGCATTTTGGGTGCTTGCACCATTTTGTATATGAACGAGCTATTTCTATGCATGAGTATTATGACTATAAAATTACGATTTTTGCATTTGAGCCTAAGTATGAATTATTATGAATGATGTTTGACTTTTAAGTCCACATTGAAATGATTTGGAAAAGGACTATTCTCTCTTTGAAAGTATGTATATGTATATTATAAGTATTCTTGTGGGATGAAGACTTAGCACCGATGGGTTGAGGGGGGTGCTCTCTATCCTTGAACTATGTGCCTAGCATAGGGTACTTTCCGAAATGGGATGTATTCCCATAAGGAAAGATTCCTTCGAAATGGGATGTGTTACCGTAAGGAGATAAAATGATGATTTGATTTGTGATTTGTGGAAATCCTATCAAAAATGGGATGTGTTCCTGTTAGGGGGTTTACTTCATATGAAATGGGATGTGTTCCCATAAGGTGAAGTATGGTTTACCTTTGGCAAGTAGACCACCTCTTTACCAGTGAGGGGTATTCATCAGGATTTCAGATAATAGCTCGCTTGGTCTTACTCGTATCGGTTAAGGTCACATCCCCACTACAAATATGAGCATTATTTGCATTTCATGCATCATAAATTTCATGACATCTTTTTATATTTACATTCCTTGTTATATATCTCTTTTGATAGTATGTGCCCTTGTCATCTAATATTGATATGCATGTTTAGGTAAGTTACATGCATTGCATCCCACATACTTAGTACATTCAAACATACTAACGCATACTCTTGCCTACATGATTTTACTATGTAGGGACCGAGGACCTTGATAATTCACTGTTCGCCACTTAGCTTGGATTCCGATTTTGCTTGCAGTGGTGAGTCCTATCTTTCAAGGAAGAACCACCATCCATCTATCTATGTTGCCTCTTTCATCTTTGTACTTGAGGGTGAGCCCGGGGTATGTCTTGGCCCCCGACTCATCTATGTAACGGCATTGTTGGACACCTTGTAAACCTCTTTACGATATACGCTATGAGTTATGATTAACTCTATTTTATGTATTTGATTATCTTTGAGTACTGATATGTGATTTGAATCTTATGTTGATGGAAAGATCCTAAGTCCCAAATTGTCCCAATAACGTGAGGCCTACTTTTCCATCCCTTAAAACTATGTGTTGATTGTTGATTACACATCCGACCTGATGATGCGAGTTTTGGTATCTTGAGACTTGTTTGGGAACTCTGGATTCCCATACGTCGTGTCACATCTAGACCCTAGGTCGGTATTGTGACAAGAGTATTGCAAAAGAAAATCGAATATGTTATTGTATTAACAAGTCTTGGAGAATCACTATTTGATTAATTTTTTAAATTTAATTCTTAGAAAATTTCTTCCAATTATTAATAAAAAATAATTTTCTGTTTTAAATATCTTTCTGCTGTTTTTTTCCTTATGAAACAATTACTTCTCACTTACTATTTATTTTCTTAAATGTATTTCCGTTGGTTTGTATCACTAACTAAGTAGTATAATAATTTGAGTTTTAGTTAATAATTAAATTCATTAATTATATAATTAATTTTAAAATTTAACAAGATTATAATATTATCCGCGCATTACGCAGGTGAATATACTAGTTTTATTTTAAAGATGTGGAATTGGCACTCAAAGCACAAAGTCAACTTTAAAAAATCCGTTCTCGTCAATTTGGGATGAATTTTGTTTCAAATTCAAACATATTTTTTCTCTTAGTTCTTTCTTTGCAACGAAAAAAGAATCTTATAATTTGATCATTCCTACGTTGAGTTATTGATTTTCTACTGAAATACCCCAAAAATATTCTTCGGAATGCTCATAATCGTAATTTTCATATATCTCAAAACCTGCATGATATAAAAATTCGACTTCATATTCTCGATTAGGGGAAAAATTGAGCGGGAACTGGGTATAACTCAAATTTTAGAGGACCTGTAACGAAAAATAAATTTCGTCTAATTTACAATTTCCAGAGAGCATCCCCGCACTGGACACAATGCACCAAGAGCGTGAATCAGTGTTCATTGTTCCTTCGCATTGGGTCCGCTTCGCGGACCAAACATAGACCAGCATAGAATTTTCCTCAGTTTTTCCTATGCGCCCAAGGGCATTAGGGTCATAGCCCCGCGCCCAAAGGCATTGAGGTCATAGCCCCATGCCCACTTATGCTTAAACACACTCATACTTAGTCATTTTTTCAACTCTATATCACTCAAAATCCTCAGGAATCTCTTGTCACTAGTCACTATGGACGAAGGTTAGCAAGCCTCTCTTGATATAAATAGTCATTCCTTTCTTTCCTTTGTTAGAGAATCACCTCTCTCTGGTCTGGTAGGAATTCCATCAATTGGGGTAGTTACCGAACCATAGCACATAGTTCCGAGCACCTGAGCCTCGTTAGACTCAGCTGAAGTGTAAGGTGTAAGTGAAGAAAATAGAAGAGATGAAGTCCGTCCCTTAGCCTAGTCTATATCCACAGCTGACGCAACTCCGTCCTTGTATAATACTCAAGGCTCTCGACTGAGTAGTAGGAGCAACTTTTAATTTATTATGAGCCCAAACAATGGATTCAATAGTCTTCAGCCGGAGGGGTTTATTGCACAAAAAGGCCGGGGCGCAGGCTCTCGAAGAGAGAAGCCCAACGAAACTTGTGGCTTGGGTCGAAGGAGAAGGGAAAAAAATCCTAGATTTAGGGGAACAAGATTGATCACCGAAGAAATGCTAGCTCCTTTGCTAGGCAAGAATGAAATTATCTCGATCCGAACTTAACCAAATATCTCACTCAAATTTCAAGGATTTCATGCTTAACTTTGGAACTCAAGGATTCTCTTCAAGTTCTAAGTTTCCTTCAAGCTCAACTCAAGAAAACCCAAGTTTAAGGTATGTGGATTTCATTGATTGGGTCCTTTCACCCATGGAGCCCAATCTTCCTTTTTATGAAAATTGCATGTTTTCAAGTTGTATCATCTATGAGTATCTCTTATTATATATTATGAATACAAATCATGTTAGGGTTTTATGAAATATTGATTGATCATACATGACTATCTATTTCAAGCTTATACCATGAACTAATTTTGTATATTGAGACTATGCGTGTTTTGAGCTATGAAACTATGATCTATTATTAATTTTGATGATGGATTTCAAAGTACCCTACATGAGGGTTTAACTAGATGTTGGTGGGTTAATTTGCATTAAGTTTACTCATCTATTTTACTCTTGAGTTGCATGATTTTGAACAAGTATCATGAACCCACCATGTGTTTGATAAAATGTCAAGTGAGTAATTCTCAAGTTATTGATGATCTATTTCATGATTTACAAGTCAATTCACTTATGATAATTAAGGGCTTTTAAGAATGTATTGAATTCTTGAAAATTATCTATGATTTTACAAGTTACAAGTTAAGCCCTATTTCAAGGATTTTACCTCTTGTAAGCCGTTCATATTTAAGCAAGGGTTCATGTATGATTATGATCTATTCTCGTGTTTCAAGTTGGGCTCACAATTAGAGGTCAAACATGTTTCAAGAGCTACTCCAATCATGTTTCATGTTTCTTACAAGTTACACAAGTTATGATTATTTCAAGTATTTTCGTGGGACTAGACTTAGCACTGATTGAGGCTTAATATGGGGGCTCAACTCAAGGGGTCCTTATATAAAGTCCTTTGTCTCTAAACTATGTGCTACCATAGGATTATAATTATTACCCTTGCTATACTAGTGGATCCATCTAGTTCATGTTATCATGTTTGGTTTACCTTGGCAAGTAGACCACACCTAGCCGGGGGGTGTCATGCCTATTCCACCTGATCAACGAGGTGTCATGCCTTGGAATCCAAGTTGTAGATACTTGGTCTATGTTGGTTAAGGTCTCCTCCCACACATGTATTATGTATTATGCAAGTTGAATGATTTACAAGCATGTTTTACTTCAGGTATTGATCATGCATTCTATATTGAGATTATACTTATCTATCTCTTATGATTATGCATTTTGACTATATTGGCTTATGTCTCGTTGTATTTCTTCCTACATACTTAGTACATCCAAACGTAATAATGCATACTTTATGCCTACATGATATTACCATGTAGGGACCAAAGCAACTTTTGATCATCCTCCACGTGGCTAGTTCGGTACTTTGGAGATAAGCTTTGGTGAGTCCTCAAGTCCGAGGACGTTATCTATGTTACTCTTGCTATTTCAATATCTCTTTATGTTGAACACTTGCTACTATAAGGGTGAGCCCGAAAAGTGTCTTGGCCCCCGCTCCATTCCATGTTAGAGGTGTTGTTTGATATTAAGATGTAGTTATGCTATGAGCTTGACTCTTTTATGCTTTATGATTATCAAAGACTTCCCTTAGTCCCGCTTCCCTTTACTTATGTCTCTTGTAGAGTTTATTTTGCTTCTGCAACTAAGGATGTATGATTGATATGCTAAGAGGCTTGTTTTGGGGTCCCTTCGAGTTCCCCATTCGCCTTGTCACATCTAGGCCCTAGGCTTGGGTCATGAAAAACTTGGTGTCAGAGCTAGGTCATTAATGGTCCTCGGAATCCAAGACACCGCATAGATTAGAGTCTTATTCATGGTTGTGAAGCGAGCCACAACTATGAATTGGAGGCTATGAGGCATTTTAGAAAAAGTTTCACTTCTTCATGGTCTATATCGTGCTTTAGATGTAAGTATAAGGCTTTTCTCATAATGAATGGTTTTTGCTCTTCTATATGATGCCGATTCCAAGAAGGCTCATTTTGAAAGTGGTTTTCAAGGTTTTGAGGGTGGCCGATTTGTTCAAGGCCATAAGTTCCAAGAGCCAAGGGTCATCTAGTGCTCCTAACAAGAGGGTTGCCAATGATAGGGTGACTAACCCAAGATTCCAAGGTGGTAATGGAGGAATAAAAAAATCCTAGATTCCCAAAGTGTGAAAGGAACCATAGTGCTCCATCTTTGAGGAATTCTAATGCTTTCTTTTGTTGTGGTGAGATGGGTCACAAGGTTACTGATTGTCCTCATGCTCAAAATAAAGGTAGAGATGGTCGTCCGCAATGCCAAGTTACAAATGTGGGTCAAAGGGGAAGAAGAGGCCAACAAGGGGGTACACCAAGGCAAAATAGATTCTATACTCTTCAAGGGAGACAAGGGGTGGATGAGGTGCCCAATGTCATTATCGGTATGTTAAAGCTTTTTGATTTTGATGTGTATGCATTGATAGACCCAGGTGCCACTCTTTCTTTTGTTACTCCTTTTGTTGCTAAAAAGCTTCATGTTAGTCCTGGATTATTGTGTGAACCTTATGAAGTGTCAACCCCCATTGGTGAGTTCATTGTTGCTAAAAGAGTCTATAGAAATTATCTCGTTTCTTATTGCATAAAATCTTGCCTTGTGATTTTGTTTAATTAGATATGGTGAATTTTGATGTCATTCTTGGGATGGATTGGTTACATGTATATTATACTTCTATTGATTGTAGAACCCGTAGGGTGAAATCCCAATTCTCTAATGAGCCCGTCCTTAAGTGGGAGAGTCGTGATGTGGCAGTTAAGGGTAGATTAATTTCTTGTCTTAAAGCCTAAAAGTTGATTTCTAAGGGTTGTTTCTATCATCGTGTGAGGGTTAGGGATGTTGAGTCCAAATTCCTTCCTACTGAGTTGGTTACGGTGGTTAATGAGTTTCTTGATGTCTTTCTTGATAAGCTTCCCAGTGTTCCTCCCAAAAGGGAAATAAACTTTTGTATAGACCTCCTTCCCGATACACGACCAATTTCTATTCCCCCTTACCGTATGGCCCCGGTGGAGTTGAAGGAGCAATTGAGGAATTTCTTGGAAAAGGGTTTCATGAAGCCTAGTAAGTCACCTTGGGGTGCACAGGTATTGTTTGTGAAGAAAAAAGATAGTTTTCTTAGAATCTGCATTGATTACCAAGAGTCACCATAAAGAACAAGTACCCTCTACTAGGGATTGATGACCTTTTTGATCAACTTCAAGGGGCTAATCACTTTTCTAAGATTGATCTTCGGTTCGTGTATCACCAATTAAAAGTGAGAGAATGTGACATTCCCAAGATGGCATTCTGGACTAGGTATGGGCACTTTGAGTTTGTGGTTAAGTTCTTTGGGTTAACTAATGCACCGACTATATTTATGGATCTCATAAATAGGGTCTTTAAATCCTACCTTGACATGTTAGTGGTGGTCATATTGATGATATCTTGATTTATCCTGTAGTAAGGATGAGCATGTGAATCACCTGAGGGTAGTGTTGGAAATGTTGGAGGAGGAGAGGTTGTATGCAAAATATGAAAAATGTGAGTTTTGATTGAAAAGTTTTCTTTTCTAGGGCATGTGGTATCGAGTGATGGCATTAAGATGGATCCTAAGAAGATGGAGGTGATTAGGAATTGTCCTAGACCTTTGAATCTATTGGATATTAGAACTTTCTTGGGTTTGGCAGTTATTACCAGAGGTTTGTGAATGAATTTTCTTCTATTGGTTCTCCTATGACTAAGTTGACACAAAAGAAGGCAAAATTCGTATGGACCGACGAATGTGAGAAGAGTTTCCAAATCTTGAAAGATAAGTTTGTCTCCACTCCGATCTTGGCTCTTCTAGAAGAGTTGGAGGGATTTGTTGTATATTGCGATGCTGCAAGAATTAGTTTGGGATGAGGTTTGATGCAAAATGTTAAGGTGATAGCATATGCGTCTGGACAACTTAAGGTGCAGGAAAAGAATTATCCCACCCATGATCTTGAATTGGCGATCGTGGTATTTGCTTTAAAAATTTGGCGTCACTACTTGTATGGGGTTCATATTGATGTATTTACCGACCACAAAAGTCTCCAGTATGTGTTCACCCAAAAAGATCTTAACTTGAAATAAATAAGGTGGTTAGAGCTACTTAAAGATTATCATATGAGTGTACATTATCACTCTGACAAAGCTAATGTTGTGGTCGATGCTCTAAATAGAGTGTCATGGGCAGTCTAGCTCATGTTGATGATGGTGGCAAAGAAGTGGCTAGAGAGGTTTACTGGTTGCCAAGATTGGTGGATGAAGTTGATAGTGGTGTTGTAGTGGTTTTTGATGGTTATAAATCTTCCTTGATTAAGGATGCAAAGGCAAAACAAGATCTTGACCCCACTTTGCTAGAATTGAAGGCCTTGGTGAGGGATATAAAGTGGAGGTTTTCTCCCAAGGGGGAGATGGATGGTGCCCTTAGGTACCAAGGTAGATTGTGTGTGCCAAATATGATGACTTAAAAGAATAGATCTTGAAGGAGGTCCATAATTCTTGCTATTCCATTCACCTCGGTTCTACAAAGATTCATAGAGACTTAAGGGAATTGTACTGGTGGGGTGGTATGAAGAGGGATATTAACAGTTTATATCCAAATGTCACAATTGCCAACAAGTCAAAGCTGAACATCAAAGGTCGGGTGGCCTAGCCAAAGATATATAAATTCCTACTTGGAAGTGGGAAGAGATCAACATGGATTTTGTAGTTGGGTTACCTAAGACTAGGAAACATTTGATTCTATTTGGGTTGTTGTGGATTGAATGACGAAGATGACTCACTTTCTACCGGTCAAAACCACTTATGGTGCCGAAAATTATGCCAAATTATATATATATGATTTAGTTAGATTGCATGGGGTGCCTTTGTCTATCATTTCGGATCGAGGTGCTCAATTCACTTCTCACTTCTAAAGGTCATTTCAAAGAGGTCTTGGTACCAAGGTTAAGCTTAACACGACTTTTCACGCTCAAACGGGTGGTCAAGCCGAGAGGACTATCCAAAGTCTTGAGAATATGCTTAGGGCTTGTGTTTTGGAGTTTAAGGGTAGTTAGAATGAACATCTTCCACTCATTGAGTTTGGTTAAAACAACAGCTACCACTCAAGCATTGGTATGGCTCCCTTTGAAGCTCTTTATAGTAGATCACCAGTTGGGTGGTTTAAAGTGGGGGAGATGACTTTGCTAGGTCCGTATTTGGTCATGGAGGCCTTGGAGAAAGTAAGGTTGATAAGGGAGAGATTGAAAATAGCCCAAAGTAGACAAAAGTCCTACTTTGATGTGAGGAGAAGAGATCTTGCGTTTAAGGTTGGTGATGGGGTTTACTTGAAATTCTCACCTATGAAGGGTGTGGTTCAATTTTGCAAAAAGGGGAAACTAAGCTCAAGGTTTGTGCGTCCTTACAAAGTTTTGAGGAGAGTAGGCAAGGTTGCTTATGAGTTGGAGTTGCCTATGGAGAAGAATATGGTTCATTAGGTCTTCCATGTGTTCACGTTGAGAAAGTGTGTAGGTGACCCAAATGCTATAGTGCCCTTGGATGTTGTGGGTGTTGTAAAAGAAAATTTGACCTATGAGGAGGTCCAGGTGAAGATTTTGGATAGACAAGTGAAGAGTTTGAAAAACAAAGATGTAGCTTCCATCAAGGTCCTTTGGAGGAACCAACAAGTTGAAAGTGCCACATGGGAAGCCGAGGAGGACATGAGAAAGCTATATTCATATCTCTTTCACTCTACTCAAGATGAAGGTACTAATTTAAATCCCCTATATAGTTTCAAGTCTTAAGTTTCATCCCTTATGTCATTTTGCATGCATTCATGTTCATGGTAACAAGTTTATGGTGATTTTTGACACTTATGTTGAGACTTTTTTAAAATGATGTTTAAATGCATTTGTTGCATTTATGTCAGGTTGAAATCTTCATGATTACTTCTCTTAAGATAATTTAAAGGTCAAAATAGCCTCTTGTGGTTCAAAGTTTAGAGCAACTAGCTGCAAAGGTCCCACAAAGTCTTTGGAGCCATTTGAGCATTTAACTTGATTCACTTTAACCTCCACATTAGTAGTTGTAATGTGGCCTTCATTTGACTTACGATTTCTTTCTTATGGTCGAAGATTTAGTAGCCATAACATGTCAAAAATTTAGTAAACTATAAAAGATTTGGTAGCCACAATATTTGATATATTCACATTACAAATGTTGAATTTTCTATCTTCCAATGGCATCACCCATGACATCAGCAAACTAATTTTTTTCCTATAAATAGAGGAGTTAAGCATTAGTTGAAAGGCACCCTTGACGCATAAGAAAATCCTTTTCATTGCTTTTTTCCTTTGTCCTTCCATATAGAGTAACTTTGTAAGAGAGTTAGTGTTTGGAAAATACTTGTGTGAACCCTTTTCTTTGGAGTGATCTTGTCAGGTTATTCTCTTGGTGTTTTGAGAATTAATTAGTTTTTATCTCTAATTTTATACTCTCTTTTGTACTTTTATTGATATAGTAAAATTCTCTCTCCGCTTGTGGATGTTTGTCACATTGACCGAACCACGTTAAATTTGTGTCTTCTTATTTGCTTTACTTTCGTCATTATCGACTCAATATTGTTTTAATTATTGTCATCATAATATTATTTGGCTAAATTCTGCTTTTCTCGAGTTCTCGATCTTAACAAATGTGTATCAGAGTCAGATCTAATCAGGTTAACTTCAATAGCCAAAATAACAGTAACAAAGACCTATGTTGAGAAATTTGATCGAAGTACAAACTTTGGGATGTGACAATTAATGATAGAGTCTATCCTAATTCAAGATGGCCTAGATATGGCACTAGACGGAATGGAGAAGAAGCTAGAAGGTATGATCCGATGTGGAGTTTACCGTCATAGACAAAAAAGCAAAATCAAGTATTATTTTAAATCTATCAAATGAGGTTTTATGTGAAGTATCTGCAGAAATTACAGGTAAAGGTATTTGGAAAAACTAAAAACCTTGTATATTAAGAGGACAATGGAAAAAAAACTTTATCTGAAGCAAAAGCTTTACACATTTCGTATGGTTGAAGGTACCTCTATACTCTCACATCTTGATGCATTTGATTCTATTCTTATGGATTTTAGCAATATTGACATTGAAGTTATTGATGAGGATCAAGTCATCTTATTACTTATTTTCTTATCCCAATTATTTAAGCATATTAGAGATACTATGCTTTATGAAAAGGATAATATCTCTTATAGAGAAATCAAATCTATCTTAAAATCAAAAAATTAGATAGATAGAAATATTACTGGTGAAAGTAGTAGAACCTATAGGGAAGGCTTATTTGTAAGAGGTAAATCTAATAAGAAAGAATCAACAAGTGAGAGGTCTAAGTCAAGGTCAAAATCCAAATATAGAAATGTAGTGTGCCAATATTTCCATAAGAAAGGTTATATTATTTCTGAATGCTATAAGTTGAAAAATAAAGAAAAGCATCAGGAAAAAAAAACGAGCACCAAAATACTAACCCCACTGAAGAAAGTGTAGCTACTGATGAGTCTGAAGGAACAATATTTTTAGCTACTAGTAATAGTTTCAAATCAAACGATGAGTGGATTTTTGATTCAGGTTATTCTTATCATATGTGTACTAATAAGGATTTGTTTACCACGTATGAATCTGTTTGAGGTGGAGTTGTCTTAATGGGTAACAATGTTCACTGCAAAGTTTTTGGTAAAGTTACAATCTGAATCAAAATGCATGATGGAGTGGTAAGAACCCTCACTGATGTTAGACGTGTTCCAGACTCGAAGAAAAAATCTCATCTCATTGGGTCCTCTAGAATCTCTTGGGTGAAAATACACAGGTGAAGGTGGAGTTATGAAAATCTCTCTAGGTGCTCTAGTGATAATGAAAGCACGCAGATTTGGTACATTCTGCACTTTATTGGGATCCATTGTTACAAGTGCTGCTGTAATTTCTACTCAATCTGATTCCATCACCAAATTGTGGCATATGCGATTGGGGCATATGAGTGAGAAAGGTCTTTCCATTCTCAGCAAAAGAGGCCTCTTGTGTGGACAAAGTACGGGAACATGGAGTTCTATGAGCACTATGTGTTTGGGAAGCAAAAAAGAGTCAACTTCAAATCTCTAGCAATTCATCGAACAAAAGGTATTATGGACTACATTCATTCAGATATTTGGGGTCCTTCTCGTACTCCATCAAAAGGTAGTGCCACGTGTATGTTAACTTTCATTGATGATTATTCAAGAAAAGTTTGGGTTTATTTCCTGAAAAATAAAAGTGATGTTTACTTAACTTTCAAACAATGGAAAGTTTGAGAAACAAACAGGAAAACAAATCAAGCGGCTTAGAATAGACAATTACTTGGAATTTTGTAATGATGAGTTTAATGAATTTTGCAAAACGGAAGGAACTATTCGACATAGCACTATGAGGATAACCCCTCAACAAAACAGTGTTGCAGAAAGAATGAATAGAACTCTTTTAGAAAGTGGTCATTGCATGCTTTCAAATGTTGGGTTGACAAATGCTTTTTAGGTAGAAGCTATCTCTACAACATGTTATATTGTCAATTATGCTCCTTTTGTACCTTTAAACTTTAAGACTCCAGAGAAAATGTGGTCATATGCTCCTACTAAAACATGTTCATATCTCTGCTAATTATAAATTTTGGTGACTTAGTATCCTGATCCCAAGTCACCAAAATTTATAATTAGCAAAGATGTAACCTTTGATGAATCCTCAATGTTACACCCTAGAAAAGAGTCTTCTAGTTCTTGTAAGAAAAATAAGGAGCAGGGTATACATGAGCATGTGGAGGTTGAAATAGGCAATCCAAACTCATCAACCTTGGAGCAAAATACAGTTGAAACTCCTGAAGTTAAAGCTCTAGAAATTGAGCCAGAACTTGTGACTTCTAAAATTGAAAGAATGAGTATTCTATAGCAACACATAGACCAAAGAGACAAATTTCAAAATCAAAAAGGTGTGGAGATTCTGTTGCATTTGCTTTTTCAGTTGCACAGGAAACTGAAGAGATTGGAGAACCATCAAATTATTCAGAAACAGTTTTTATAGTTGATTCAGCCAAGTGGCTGGTTGCAATGAATGAAGAAATTGAATCTCTCCACAAAAAGGTACTTGGTCTTTTGTAAATCCTCCACCAGGTAAGAGAATTGTTGGTTGTAAATGGGTCTTCAAGAAAAAAAATGGAATTCCAAAGACTGAAAATGCTAGGTATAAGGCACGATTAGATGCAAAAGGCTATAGTCTGGTACAAGGAGTTGATATTAATGATATTTTCTTACTTGTTGTTAAACATAGCTCTATTCGTGTCTTGTTTGCCTTAGTTGCCATGTATGATTGGAATTAGAACAACTTGATATTAAGAAAACTTTCTTACAAGGTGAACTTGAGGAACAAATAAAGATGCATCAACCTGAAGGATTTGAAATTAAAGGAAAAGAAGATCATGTCTGCTTAATGAAGAAATCCTTATACGAATTAAAACAGTCTCCAAGACAATGGTACAAAAGGTTTGATTCCTTTATGTTGGGTTATGGTTATTCAAGGAGTATGTATGATAGTTGTGTTTACTTCTGAAAGTTAAATGATGTTTCATTTGTTTACTTGTTATTTTATGTGATAACATGCTAATTGCTGCTAAGAATTTGAGAAAAATTTACACTTTGAATAGTCAACTGAAAAGTGAATTTGAAATGAAAAATTGGGAGCAGCTAAGAAAATTATTGTCATGGAGATCAAAAGAGATTGAGGAACCAATAGGCTATTCCTGACCCAGAAAAAGTACTTGGAGAGGTTTGAAAGATGCTAAAATAGTAATTACTCCTCTTGCTGCTTATTTTAAGCTATCGGCTGCTTAATCACCACAGACAGAGGAAGAAGAGAGTTATATGGTGCAAGTACCATATTCTAGTACAGTTAGCAGTGTTATGTATGCAATGGTGTGTGTACGTCCAGACATTTCACAAGCAGTAAGTGTAGTAAGTTGGTATATGACTTATCCTGGTAAAGCACATTGGCAGGCTGTGAAATGGATTCTCAGATACCTGCGAGGTACTTCAAATGCATATTTGGAGTTTGGGAGAAATGCTAACATTTTGGTTGGTTTTGTAGACTTTGATTATGTAGGTGATCTTGATAAAAGAAGATCATTAACAGGCTATGTTTTCTGCATTGGTGGATGTGCTATCAGCTACAAAGCTACATTACAACATGCAGTAGCTTTATCTACTACCGAAGCAGAATATATGGTAGTTACCGAGGCGATCAAAGAAGCCTTATGGTTGAAGAGTCTATTTCCTGAACTCAGCTTATACCAAGGTGGTATTATTATTTTCTGTGATAGACAAAGCATCTTTCACTTGACTAAAGATCAAATGTATCATGAGAAGATGAAGTATATTGATATCAAATATCACTTCATCCAGGAAACCATTGCTGAAGGAAAGGTCTCTGCTCAAAAGATTAATACTAGAGACAATCCTGCTAACATGTTCATAAAGTCTCTTCCTTTCAGCATGTTCAAGCTTTGCTTGAACTTGATTGAAATTTATGAAGAATGATTTAGCCCATATGGGCTTCTGCGGAGAAAACGAAGAAAATTTACTATAATCGTCAAATTCAGGCCAAGGTGGAGATTTGTAATGTGGCCTTCCTTTAACTTAAGATTTCGTTCTTGTTGTCAAAGATTTTGTAGCTATAACATGTCAAAATTTTGGTAAACCATAAAATATTTGGTAGCCACAATATTTGATATATTCACATTACAAATGTTGAATTTTTATCTTCCGATGGCATCACCCATGACATCAACCAGCAAAACTTTTCCCTATAAATAGGTGAGTTAGTCATTAGTTGAAAGGCACCCTTGACGCATAAGAAAATCCTTCTCATTTATTTCTTTCTTTGTCTTTCCATATTGAGTAATTTTGTAAGAAAGTTAGTGTTTAGTAAACACTTGTGTGAACCCTTTTCTTTGGAATGATCTTGTGAGGTTATTCTTTTGGGTTTTTTGGGATTAATTAGAGTTTTATCTCTAATTTTTACTCTTTTGTACTCTTGCTGATATAGTAAAATTCTCTCTCTGCTTGTGGATGTAGGTCACATTGATCGAACTACGTTAAAATTTTGTCTTCTTTATTTGCTTTACTTTCATCATTATCAACTCACTATTGTTTATGTTGTTGTCGTCATAATATTATTTGGCTAAATTACTCTTTTCCCGAGTTCTTGATCCTAACAGTAGTTGAGACTTGTTGAGAATGTTCAACTTTTTCCAAAGAAGGAATCATCAACATTGCCAATGAATTCTCATGTATATCTTGACCCTTGACTTCAACAAGTGAGAGGAGAGAACCCTTGGCCATATTGGAGGGATTTTGGCTCATGATACAGTCTTCGAATACATCTGCATCGCTGGAGATATCTCCAAGACCCAACTGAAGAAAGTAAAAAAGAAAGAGCAAGAATCAAATTCAAAAAAAAAATAGGATTAAGTGAAATATTAAAGAAATAATTTTACCTGAAGTGCCAATTCATATAGTGGAATCCTATCTTCAAAAATGGTGCCATCAATACTAATAGAATCCAAATCAGCAAACTCATTTTATTGATCATTCAGGTCCTTATATTTCTCCTTCAAATGCTTGCAATGCTTCTCTTGACTAAAATTGCTCTAATTAGAGCTAGAGGCTGCCTAGTATTATGGCCAGTAGTCCTATAAAGTGAAGCAAGTGGTTTGGATGGGTTGCTACAAGAAGGTACAATGCTTAGTGGTTTTTCAACATTTTTGTCTGATGGATTGGAAGATTTCTTCCTCTTGTGAGTTGCGTCGTTCTCCTTGAAATTAGTGACGTTGGAAGCCTTGAGAGTTGACGAAGGACTCTTAACCTTTTTAGTCACACATGTAGCCTTTCCCTTTTAAATTATTTGTCTTGGAAACGACTTTGATAGATCATGGAGAGAGCCCTAGTGTCGCCTTGGACTTGGAAGACTTAGATGACTTTTCTTTACCATCCAACTGAAGTTAGTCTCCTTTGATTGATAAAGATATGTCATCCTTTTTTGGACATTTCAAAATAATAAAGGTACTTCAACTTAACACGCTCTCTCGATGAGCTGGCCACCAGTCAGAATACTCGCGAGTCATTAAAAGCCCCTCGTCCGATAGACGCATTGGTATGATAAGCTTTGACAAGCTCCCAAGATGAACACAAGAATCCCAATATTGTACAAAAGTAGGCAGCGGACCATCATAATAATGCTTTATTAGGACACCTGGAACATTTTGACAAAATTCAAATTGTCAACTAAATTGATGGGGCTTATAAGGTTCCACAATTAGATCATCATCATGTCATAAAGTGATGAAACTTGAACGGAGACTTATGAATAAATCAATCCTCGAGTTGGACAATTTCTCTTTACCGTCGAGATGCAACTCTTTCTTTTGTAGTAGCACCAAATGATAATGATTATGTCCCTTCTTATTCACTTGTTGAAATAACTTACAAGCATCAGGCAAGGTCAAAGTATTTTGCCATTTTTTCTCCAGCAATTTGCCACATTTGCACTTTCCATTGTGGACGATTCACATGGAAATAGGTGTCAAAATACTTTCCAATCCATCCATATACATAATAAATTGGAAGGAGCGCTTTGCAAGAACCCAAATTTGAGGAGGTATAGATCTCCTTGAGGCCGCAATAGATGCTTGCGAGAACTGGAATTGCCAAAGAAACTTTTTCACCATGAGTCATCAAACTTACGACTTTGAAGATGCTAGCACAAACACAATATACCCTCTTATTAGGAATCACGAATTTACAGAGCCAACAAGCAAGAAAAGCTACCAAATAAGTCTCATCTCTAAGTGATTCTTCAACGTCTAGCTCAATAAAAGGGGCATTCTCCTCTTCAGTTCGTGGCAAAAAAGTCATGTCAATATTTCCTGAAGGATCATGATTCATCTTAGTTTCATACTACTTTTCGATGACTTTTGTTAAGGCTTTGTTTATTTTGTTGGACCCCGAAATCAGAACTTAATCCAATCACGAAAGATGACTTCATCGACGACACCTTTTATAAGGCAGTAGAATGCCAAAAATAAGAACGAACAACTTCTTGGAAGGAAAGGATTTCCTTGGTCATCTACATGAGTCAACTCCTCAGTCGAAGGAATTATTTCATCATAGAAAGTTCCATGAATTAGAAGGCCTCCAAAGGTTCTCAAATCCCTCAAAGATAGGGATAACTCTTCGATGAAAGTAGAGAGGATATTTGTGGATGGACACCAGTTTTCACAAAATACTTGGAGCACATTCTCATTATTGTCATACGTGCACAACGAAGAAACAATAACATCATAAGTGTTGTTTTGCTCCAGAGCCTCTTTGTTACGAGCAAGCACGTCTTCTACCCATTCCCAATATCTAGATGTGTAGCGAAATTCGCCAAAACCGGAAAGGAACACGACAACTACTAAGGCTCTCATCATGAAAAGGAGGATTAACATCAATGACATTCTGATGGGTGGAGAACTTCAGGAGAAGGACTTTTTCATTCATAACTTTGCTCGAGAAGTTCAGCATGACGTCCTTTGTTTTTGTGGTTAACTATTCTGCGAGATGGATGGGAGTTTATATAGGTTGTCTAGCAAGAAGAAAGACACCAATCACTGGAGGATGAACTTTCAAGGTGAGAGCCTTGGCATGAGAATTTCGCTTGTCATCCATAATTTCAAGATAAGGGTCTGGCGTCTCACGATCGTTGAAACATGCCATGGCTAAAAATCAAAAGAACAAGTGGAGAACTTTATGGTGAATTCTTTGATGAAGCTTTTTCTTTGATGAACATTTTCAACAATGGAAAAGCTTGTATAGGAGTTCTTGTTAAAGTTCTCATTCATCTATATGGCAAGTTGTGGTGGGATTGAAAAAGATAAAATCTATGATTGATACATCAATGTAGGGGTGTGCAAAAACCAAACCGACCAATAAATCAAACCGATAAAAATGTTATTGATTTATTCTTATTAGGTTATTAGGTTATCAGGTTTTTAATGATTTTGAAAAAAATGATTATTTGGTTATTGGTTTGATATCAGATTTTACTATTGGGTTATTGGTTTATCCAATAACCAAATAAGATTATAATAATTTACTATTTTACTTATTCGTAAATATTAAATAGTAATAATTTAATAGTAACAGGACGCTATAACAAGACTTTACATATTTTAGTCTTTATAGTACTTAAGTGCTTAGTTATTCACTTTAGTAGTTTAATTTGTACTTAACTAATTATAGCTTTTGCAAGTTTGTAAACCTAGTTTTCTTATTTATATGCTTTTATTAATAGAAATTCTCATTATCATTCTTACCGGTAAACCGAAAATCGAACTGTTAAGGACTTAAAACTGATAAATCGAAAATCGATAAAAATTATTTTATTGGTTTAGCATATTTAAAAATCGAAAAACTGATAAACCGAACCGACCGATGCATACCCCTACATCAATAGGTAATTAACAATATTAAGAAAGATATCTCCGAAGAAAATTTGATCAAAATCTTTGATTGACTCATCAAAGAAAAATTTACCATATTTTGAAAGATTTTTCTTGGAAGAAAAATTGATGTAAATCTTTGATTGACTCATCAAAGAAAAATTACCATATCAAAGAGAGATCCTTTTTGAAATTTTTTTGATGAAAATCTTTCAATGACTCATCAAAGAGAAATTACCATATTGAGAGAGATTTTTATTTTGAAAGTTTTTTAATCTCTTTTAAATGTCAAAAAGGAAGTAAATATTTCCTTTTGTGTTAAAAAAATATTTTAAAACAATTTTCTTGCTAAGGACACACATGAAGGAAATATGATCACTTGTTATACTTATGATGTCAAGTCCATATAGAAGTTCACATTGTTGACTATCCATAATAAATTTTTTTGGATAACTATAAGAAATTATTGGCCACTTTGATGAAGTATCCCACAACAAGAAGTAGTAAAGAATTCTCAAGTAGCAGCCTAATTAGAATGTGATGACAAGAAATACGTGATTTTGAAGTCTCAAAAAAAAACCATGAATACTTCAACTCTCATTGTCAAGTATCAGCAGGCTACACATTGGAATGTCTAAAAAAAATCATGAATACTTCAAATCTCATCGTCAATTTTTGGCAAAGCCTCGAAGTAAGGGAATTTGTAGACATATAGATTTTATTGGGTTAAATTCATATGAAATTTGAATTAAATAGATATTCATAGGTTGGATAATTAATTTTGGCTTTAAAAAATAGATAAAGTCCATTTTATTAAGTTCAAGTCCAAGGTCCATCTCACCCTGAAGCCCAAATCAATGTCATGTGTCACAATGATGAGGCATCCAAGACCAACAAGATGATGAAACTTGTCCAAATGATATGATAATCTTAGTCAAAATGCAAGAAGCAATCACATTTTGCCAAGTGTCAAAATGACATCTTTAGTCCAATCACAAGCAACTTTGTTCATAGACATGACATTCAAAGGACATTCTACAAACACTTGAGCAAGCACTGGAGAAAGTATTGTGAAAAGCAACAACATCATCTACTACACATTTCTTCCAAGGAGTTATTGACGGAGTTCTTCCAGGAGATCTTCTCGAAGAACAAAACTTCCGGCAATTAAAATACATCTCTAAGGGTGCTAAATCATCCAATAATTTGAGAGATATCTACTGAAAGCCGTCAGATCTTGGTGAAACATAGGAGAAAGAATCAAGTGAGTAACAAAATTGTACTCACAAAATTCATCCATATTAAGAAAAATTACATCTTTCTTTTATTTATATTTGGTTGCAGTTATTTTTCAACACTTTGAAAATTTGTTGCAAACAGAATTATTACATTTTCCTTCCCTTAAAATAATGTTTATTACTAAATATGCACAATTTTTTTAAGTGTCAATATATGAATATTCATTACATATATTCTGTTTGTACTTTCAAAATGAACTATCTTCTCTGAGACTCATCCGATCTAACTTGAAAATCATACCACAATACCCCAAATTATAACTTACATATAAACGCCACAAAATGATTAAAATAGGAGGATTACTACAAAGATATTAGCAATATATAATTTTAAGTCAATTATATGAGAACTCACACTTTTATCCTAATTTCACTTGCAAGTCATGATAATGGAATTTCAAGTGGTTAAGCAAGTTTATTAAAATCGTGACCTAAGACTTTAATAACACTCTATTTTGGGGGTAGAATTCGTAATGATGGAAGGCTTACACCCATATTATATGAATCATATGAAAATGAGTTATTTTATGAATAAGTTTCTATGATTTTAACGACCCAGATTTTCATACGACTTCATTGGAACTTGAGAATTTCATTTCGACAAAATTTGGACCAAATGTCATCTCAAGGGAGACCACATGGCCAATGTGAGGTCACATGAGTTGTGTGGCCTCTAGTGACATAACACTTGACCTTAATTTTGAGTGTGTGGCTTGGTGTGGCATTTCGAACTAAGGCTCATCACACTTGGATCCCATACAGGTTGTATCATACCTCATGGACCGTGTGGAGGGCCGTGTGAATGGCTTTTGGCTTAAACCAACAATTTTTGCCCGAAGTATTAGGGTACGACCAGTGACACGAGCCGTGAGGCTTGGCACTAGCCGTATGGCCAGTCATGTGGCCTTCGAAGTGTTGCGTGGGCGGTGTTGTTGACTAAGTGTTGGTATATGTCCCCACCAGATGGACTGTGTAGCTCCACACGGGCCGTGTGGCCAACCATGGAGCTTGCCTTCACTAAATTCTTTTCTAAGTGTCAAGCTACGATTTCAATTTCTATATTTTCTTGTCTAAGCATGGGGATCTTCAAGCTCAAGCTAATTTCACCCTCAAGCCTCCAAATCAATCTTATTCTTGTTGTTTAAGGCTATCATGGGTCTCACACATCAAGCCAAGTTCAAAGGAATTTTGTCGGCTAAGTTTTCCACAAGTACCAATAGAAAGGTCAACTTTAAATGGGCATATCTCTTAGAAAATAATAAACTGGGTGGCCCATACCTATCAAATTAAAGCTATTTGAATTTGCTTCCCAATGCACTTGGTTTCAACTCATTTAGAATTCGGATGGAGAAGTTATGCCCGTTTTCGTAGAACTCATATATGCAGAGGTATATACGTGTTTTCTTTTTAATTCCATTTCATTAATGATATTTTCATAAATTTGATTATTTTTATTTGTCTTTTGGGATCTCCTATTCTATATAATGACCTTCTAAAGACATAAAACCCTATTCAATAATTCATATTCACTCTCTCTCATTCAAAAGGCTCTCTCAAATCCTCTCAAGAGTCCCTGAAGATTTTCAACTTGGGAATCAAGGAAAATTTCAATTCTCCTTCAAATTCTTTTGGGCTCTCTTCATCTTGGTGAAAGTGTGTGGGTTTTGATCCTTGGTTACTTTCAATCAAGGAAACCCAAACTATTTTCAAGAAATCTACATGAATTTTGCTTACTTTAATTTGGAGTTTTAAATATTATGATTCCTTAAGTTCCAATAATGAATGAGTTACGTTTATCTATTGATTTAAAGATGATTTAAGCTTTAAAATATTAAATTTCATCATTTTTATGAATCCATGATTATGCATGTCCCTAATAAAAGCTTGTTTGAGCATAAGTGATTTATATATGATTTTAAATATGTATTTAATTATGAATTTACTTCAATTTCATGTTATGCTATTAGTTTTAGATTGAATTTGAAACGCCCCAAACACACCCGAAAACGTGCCTCGAAAATGCTCATAATTATAATTTTTATATACTTCAAAATTCGTGCATGGTATCAAAAATCCAAATTTATATTCATGATTAGGGGGCAAAATTAAGTGGAAAATGGGTATAACCCTAATTTTTAGAGCAACTATAGAAAAAAATAATTTTCTCAAATTTAGCTTAACCAGTGTCTATCTGCACCCAGGCCACGATGCGCTTGGGGCGTGAATTAGTTTTATTTGGTTGATGTGATGGGTTCGCGTTGCGGACCAGATGTGGAACAATTTAAGTTTATCCTTCATTTTTTATTTCAGCCTATAACATTGAGGATTTGGCCTAATGCCCACCTATGCGTAAAAACATCTATACTTAGCCATTTTTCAACTCTATATCACTCAAAACACTCTCAAAACCTCCTCTATCACTTAACCAAATATTTCATCTAAATTCAAGTGTCCCAAGCTTAATTTTGGATCTCAAGAACTTCATTCAAGCTTCAAGTTCTCTTCAAGTTTACATCAAGAAAATTCCCAAATTTGAGGTATGTGAGTTTCAACAATTCGGTTCTTTTACCCATGATGTCCAACCTTCCTTTTTAGAAAAATTGCATGTTTCTCAGTTGTGTTACTTATAGGAATTACTTATTATGAATTATGATTAAAACCTATGTTGGGGTTTTATGAAATATTGATTGGAAACACATGTATACTTATTTCAAGCTTATACTATGAGATGGTTTGTCTATTGTGACTATGCATGTTTTGGGCTATGAAACTATAATCTATTAAGAGATATGATGATGGATGTCAAAGTATCTTACATGAGGATATTACTATGTATTGTTAGGTTGATTTACATTAAGTTTTCTCACATTATTTCACTATTGAATGGCATGATTTTGAGCTAGCATTGCACACCCACCAAGTGTTTGATAAAATATCTTGACAAGGATTCTCAAGTTATTGATGATTTATCACATGGATTATGAATCAAGTGACTATATGATGATTAAGGGATTGTATGTATATATTGAATTCATGAAAATATCTATAATGTTGCAAGTTGACCACACCTTGTTGGGGGTGGCATGTACAACCACCCATATATACCTCAATCACCTTGTCAGGGTGTGGCATGCCTGTAATACCACATTGAGGGTAGGTACCTCAATCACCTTCCAAGGGGGTAGCATGCCTTAGAGTTCAAGTGATAGTTTGCTTTGGCTATGTTGATATGGTCTCTTCCTACACATGTAATCTATATTTTCAAGTTATATAATTTACAAACATGTTTTACTTAAAACATTGATCATGCATGCCATATTGATACTATACATATCCATTGCTTATGACTATGCATTTTAACTATATTAGTCTATGTCTTGTTGCATTGTATCCTACATACTTAGTACATTCAAGCGTACCAATGCATACTTTATTTCTACATGATGTTACCATGTCGAAACCGAAGCACCTCATGATTATCCTCCACATGGCTAGTTTTGGCATCTTGAAGATAAGCTTTTGGTGAGTCCTCTAGTTCGGGGACATGATCTATGTCACTTTTGCTTTGTTATCTCTTTATATTGAACATTTGATACTATGAGGGTGAGCCTGGAAAGTGTTTTGGATCCCGCCCAATCTGTGTTTATAGGTGTTGTTCGAACAATTGATGTATCTATACTTTGAGCTTGACTCTTGAGTATTTTATGAAGATCCAAGACTTCCTCTAGCCCCTTTATCCTTATTTATATTTCTTGTTGTTGTTGTTTTACTTCCATGACCAAGGAAGTGTGATTGATATGCTAAGAGGCCTGTTTGGGTTTCCTTTCGGTTACCCTTATGCCATGTCATGTCGAGGCCCTAGGCTTGGGTCGTGACAAATTTGGTATCAGAGTACTAGGCTATTAATTGTCCTTGGATTCTAATACACTGCATCAATTAGAGTCTTGTCATGGTTGTGAAGTGTACCACAACTATGAGTAAGAGGATATGAGATGTTTTAGGAAATGTTTCCCTTCTTCATGATCTATGTCATGCTTTAGGAGTAAGGTAAGGATTTTTCCCCTACAAAATGTTTTTTGCTATTCTAGATCATGCCGATTCCCAGAGGAAGAAGAGCCCATACTCTAAAGGAGCAACAGGCCCCTCCTGCTCCTCAAGCTCCTCATAATGGGGGAGTGGCCCATGAAGAGTTCCGGGATGCTATTACCATGTAGGCCCATGCCGTGACTAATCAAATTAACCAAGGGGCCTGAGCCCTTCCTGCTCCTAATCCGGCCTCAAGGGTGAGGGATTTTACTAGAATGAACCCATCGGAGTTTCATGGGTTCCAAGTGGATGAGGATCCACAAGAATTCATTGATGATGATGGGGGTTAACTCGAAGGAAAATGTGTGGCTCAAATATGGTTCACTCAATGGAAGATGGAGAAGGGGAATGGTGATGCTATGCCTTGGGAAGAATTCAAAGTGGCATTGCTCAACCGATTCTTCCCGATTGAGCTTAGGGAGGCAAAAATGATGGAATTTATGAATCTAAAATAAAGGCCTATGAGTGTGAGAGAGTATGCCCTCAAGTTTTACCAACTCTCCAAGTATGCCCCATAATTGGTTGCCGAGCCTAGGTCTAGGATGAACATATCCGTGTCGGGTATGTTTGACTTGGTGAATGAGGAGTGTCGTACTGCCATGTTAATTGGTGATATGGATTTTTCCCGCCTCATGACATGTGTCGAACAACTTGAGGGGGAAAAGTTAAGAAAGAGAAGAAGTGGTGAGGCCAAGAGGGCCTGTCTTGAAGGTGGATTTCAAAATTCCAAGGATAGTCGGTTTCCTCAAGGCCCCAAGTTCCAAGACCAAAGGTCTTCCAATGCTCCTAATAAAAGGTTTGCTAATGACAACCCTATGTGCCAAATGTGTGGTAGGATCCATAATGGCTCATGTATGAGAAACTCCAATGCTTGTCATGGTTTTGGTGAGGTGGGTCATAAGGTGATTGATTGTCCACATGCACAAAACAAAGGTAGAGATGGTCGTCCACAAGGCCAAGGTGCAATTGCTGGTCCAAAGGGAAGAGAAAGCCAACAAGGGGGTTCCCCAAGACAAAATTGATTCTATGCTCTTCAAGATAGATAAGGGGTGAATGAGCTGCCCAATGTCGTAACCACTATGTTAATGGTTTTTGATTTTGATGTGTATGCTTTGATTGACCCGGGTTCCACTCTTTCTTTTATTACTTCCTTTGTTGCCAAAAAGTTTCATGTTATCCCCGAATTGTTGTGTGAACCTTATAAAGTGTCTATCCCCATTTGATGAGTCTATTGTTGACAAAAGAGTCTATAAAAATTGTCCCGTATTCATATTACGTAAAATTTTGCCTTGTGACTTTGTTGAGTTAGATATGGTGTATTTTGATATCATTCTTGGGATGGATTGGTTGCATGCATATTATGTTTCTATTGATTGTAGAACCCGTAGACTCAAATTCCAATTCCCAAATGAACCTATCTTTGAGAGGCAAAGTTATGATGTGGTGGTCAAGGGTAGATTCATTTCTTTCCTTAAATCCCAAAAGTTGATTTCTAAGGTGTATCTTTATCAATTTGTGAGGGTTAGGGATGTTGAGTCCAAAGTCCTTCCTATAGAGTCGGTCTCGGTGGTTAATGAGTTTCTTGATGTCTTTTTCGATGAGCTTCCTAGCGTTCCTCCCGAAAGGGAAATAGCCTTTGGCATATACCTTCTTCCCGAAACTCAACCCATATCTATACCCCTTTACCCTATGGCCCTAACAGAGTTGAAGGAGTTGAAGGAGCAATTGAGGGATTTGTTGGAGAAGGGTTCATAAGGACTAGTAAGTCCCCTTGGGGTGTACCGGTGTTATTTGTAAAGAAGAATGATGGTTCTCTTAGAATGTACATTGATTACCTGCAATTTAATAGAGTCACCATCAAGAATAAGTACCCTCTACCAAGGATTGATGCTCTAAGATTGATCTTTGTTCTGGATATCATCAAATAAAAGTGAGGGAGTCTGACATTTCCAAGTCGGCCTTCCGAAATAGGTATGGACACTTTGAATTTGTGTTCATGTCCTTTTGGTAGGCTAATTAATCGGTAATATTTATGGATCTTATGAATAGGGTCTTTTATGTCACGCCCAAAGTCCCGTTAGGGCGGATTGGCACCCGTTGCCGATAAGTCCCGGGAGAACCAACCTGTATCTATATGCTTTCTATACATATTGTAAAGGATTCCAATGTTCAACATGCCTTTAAGAAAGTAAACATTGATAACAAGCCAAAAGGAAATGCATATGGCTAGGCCGTTGGGGCCACGGTGTCTAAAGTACGAGACATGTCCACACTTTAATTTACATAGTCTACAAAGCCTCTAGATAAGAAAAAGTATCTGATAAGGATCGGGACAAGCCCCGACTCGATAACTATATAACAAAAAATATAAGCTCTAGACATGCAAAGCTCCGAAGCAACCTTGAGCATGGTAATAGCAGCTGGAAATCATGTACTCCTACTGGGGAGAGCTACCAGCACCTGTACCTGCAGCATGAAATGTAGGTCCCCCGTGAGGGACATCAGTACGAGATAACGTACTGAATATGTAAGGCAGGAAATACTGTATATGAAGTAACAACTCAAATGAAACTATGCA
>JAABOM020089997.1:0-28953 GCA_011800125.2 Solanum clarkiae | reverse complement strand
GAGGGAATAAGGGTTGATTCACAAAAGATAGAAGCTGTGAAAGATTGGCCAAGACCAACAACACCCACGAAAGTTCGTAGCTTCCTAGGCTTGGCAGGCTATTACAGGAGGTTTGTTGAAGGTTTTTCTTCTATTTTTGCACCTCTAACAAAGTTGACACACAAGGCAACCAAGTTCCAATGGAATGATGTGTGTGAAAGAAGCTTCCAAAAGATGAAAGATAAGCTAACTTCTGCACCTGTGCTAGTACTTCCAGAAGGTACTGTGGGGTATGCAGTGTATTACGATACTTCATGATTTGTCTTAGGGTGTTTACTGACAAAGAATGGTAGGGTAATTGCTTATGCATCTAGGCAACTACGACCACATGAGAAAAACTATCCAACATATGATCTTGAGCTAGCTGTGGTTGTGTTTGCTCTGAAAATATGGTGCCACTATTTGTATGGGGCCCAAGTTGACATATATACTAACCATAAAAGCCTGCAGTACATCTTTAAGCAGAAAGACCTAAACTTAAGACAGCGACGATGGCTAAAACTAATAAAGGATTACGACATTGATATACTGTACTATTCGAGGAAAGAAAATGTGGTAGCTGATGCTCTGAGTCGTAAGGCAATCATGAGTACTGGTTATCAAGCTGTGATAAGTCAAGGATTCACTAAGGATCTACGTCAGCTAGCCAGTTTGGGAGTTCGACTTCTTGAAACTCCAAAGGAAGGGGTTAGGTTGCAGAATGCTGCGGGGTCTTCATTGGTAATAGAGGTGAAAGAAAAATAGTTCGAGGATCCTGTTCTAAGACAGTTGAAGGAAAAGGTGAGTCAGAGTATGATAAAGGGTTTTGACCTTACACAAAATGGAGTACTTTACTGCCAAAATAGATTATGTGTACTTGATGTTAATGGATTAAGGAAGAGAATAATGGAAGAAGCCCATCATTCCCGATATTCCATCCATCCATGATCAACTAAGATGTACCATGACCTGAAGGGAATGTTTTAGTGGGGAGGCATGAAAAAGGACCTTGCAGAATTTGTGGCTCAATGTCCAAATTGCCAACAAGTGAAAGTAGAGCACCAAAAGCCAGGAGGTTATATGCAACGTATAGAACTTCCAACATGGAAGTGGGATATGATCAATATGGATTTTGTTACAGGTTTACCTCTCTCATCTTAGAAGTTTGACTCCATATGGGTAATAGTTGACAGACTCACAAAGTCAGCACACTTTTTGCCGGTCAGGAGTGATTATACAGCTGAAGAATATGCCAAGCTATACCTCAAAGAGATAGTTAGGCTATATGGAGTCCCAATCTCCATTGTATCTGATCTAGGAGCTCAATTCACTGCAAAGTTTTGGCAGTCCTTCTAAAGAAGTTTAGGGACACAAGTGAATTTGAGTACAACATTCCACCCTCAAACAGACGGTCAAGCAGAACACACTATTCATACACTTGAAGATATGTTGCAAGCTTGTGCATTGGACTTTAAAGGTAGTTGGGTGGACTATTTGCCACTTATTGAGTTTGCCTATAACAATAGCTACCACGCGAGTATCAAGATGGCACCTTATGAACAAAATGTAGATCGCCAATTGGATGGTTTGAAGTAGGTGAAACCACCTTACTTGGGCCAGATCTAGTACAATAAGCCATGGAAAAAGTTAAGGTGATACAACAGCGACTAGAAGTAGCCCAAAGTCGGCACAAATCATATGCGGATGCCAGGAGAAGACGACTGGAATTTTCAGTAGGTGATTGGGTATTTTTAAAGGTGTCTCCAATGAAAGGGGTTATGAGATTTGGTAAGAAAGGAAAACTAAGTCCACGCCACATAGGGCCATATCAGATTATTAAGAAATTTGGGCAGGTTGCATATGAACTAGAGCTACCCCAAGAGCTTTCAATGGTTCATCCAGTTTTTCATGTCTCAATGCTTCAAAAATGCATAGGTGATACATCTCGTATCACTCCTATAGAGGATGTACAAGTTACAGAAGATCTCACCTATGAAGAGGTACCTGTTGCTATTCTAGATCATCAAGTTAAGAAGCTAAGGAATAAAGAAATAGCTCCAGTTAAAGTGCTTTGAAGGAACCAGCAAGCAGAAGAAGTAACACGGGAGGCCGAGGATGTGATGAAATGAAAATATCCTCACTTATTTGAAGATAAAAAGGAAGTCCAACATGCATAATCGGGACACTAATAGGTACGTGTGATTGAATACTTAATGTGTTGTCAAATGTTTGTGTAAGTAAAGGTTTAAACTTGGTTAAGCTATCTTGTTGTGCTAGCATTTGAGGACAAATGTTCCTGGAGGAGGGAGGAAGGATGTAACACCCTGCACCTTAGAATACTAGTACTATAAAAATGAAACATGACATGGTTTAGTCAAATTAGTGCTAATTTTTGAAAGTTCTTGAATCTCGTGTTAATGGGTAATATGTGCGTCTAACGCTTAATAGGGTCGAGTGTATACACGTTTCGTGTCGAATTGAGGATATTACGGCCTTAAATGAAGTGAGAGAATTGAGGTGCTTATAGCACTTAATAAGCTAGCAGCTGAGTCACCTACTTGCCCAACTCAAATTTTCTAGCTAAACGGAGATGAGGCTCGACGTCGAATTTGTCCAAGTTCGATTATGAATAAAGTCCGTGTTAAGGGTGTAACTTTAGCCCATGTTTTAGCATCATAAATGTATTATATGATCAGCGCAAGGAGGATATTAAAAGGGGCCTAAGACATCACAAGTTCTTGGATACTTTGGGCCCGACCCAAGTGAAGAAGGAAACTGAAAATAGGCAGCCCAAGTCCAACAAATTTGGAGCCCCAAAAAGCCCAAATGAAAGGAGAAAGGAGCTACATCACCTACTTAGTGAAGTGAGGCTGAGAATGCCTCATTAGGTCAGCCAAATCACACTATAAAAAGGGGTCAAAACAACTCCCAAAAGATATTTCTCAACTTGACCACACAAAAATCAGATTGCTCTCTCTATTTCCTCTCAACTTTTCTTAACTTTGTAAAGCAGCAAAAAGGGACTTCTAGGGTTCTTGGATAATCCCTACACCTTGAAGTAAGTGGTAAGTAAGTTTACATATGTGTTAAAGTATGGTTTTCCTATGAAAAACAAGAAGTATATACTAATATGTTGTGCTGGAAATTTGAGACAGCTTGTGTTGAGAAAGTTGCTGCATACTTGTCTTTTGTTTTAGTGATATTTCTATGGTTTGTGGGCTATATTATGAAGATAAGTTGATATTATTAACATGATTTGAGTTATAAATATTATCCTAAAGTTGATGCCCTGATTTTGGTTTCATTTAACAAATGCGTTTTATTGTGCCATCTTAAGTGTAATGTTGATTGGAACTTGTGGGCTGCTGGATGGAAGGATATTAGCTCACGTCCTTCATGACTTATTGAGTGATGTTATAAGACTGTTTTAGGTCTGTTTATATGTGTAAACGTTGTTGAAACAGTTTGGTTAGAGCTGGAATAGGTTTAGAGTTGTCGACGTCGAAATGTAGCGAAGGGAGGTAACGTTATGCTGTCCATTTTTTGGGTTGTGTAGAATTGTTATGTGTTGTGCTTTGTGGGCTGTTGTAAGGCTTTTTTGGCACTAAAACAAGCTGGGAATGATGTGTACATGAGAATATATATTAGGAAAATACGATTAGGTGCATAAAGGTTGAAAGAATACGCTCAGGTTTACAAACACCCGCTTGCTGTCCGTGTGTTGTTTTCTTATGTGATTGGGCTACCAAGATATATTTATTGGATTCTAATGCTAGTTTTATCACCTACTATGTTGTAGATAAGTATTTGGAGAAAGGGAAGGTCGTCTCGAGGTAGTAACAAGGTCATACAACGAGGTATGTAAGGCTACTTGATTTCGTATCACTTGGCATGAAACATAGATCTCTCCTTGGTACATAAAAGGCACTTGCCAACTCCGACACAACTATTAACCGTGCTTCCATTATTTGAGATGTTCCCTTGCTTCCAAACATAGTCAATTTCAAATCTGCATACATGCTTGTATACCAAGTTACATGGATTATTGTTACTAAATAAAGTTCACGAGTTGTTCCATTTTACACGCATTTCATTAATAGTGTAACGTGCTCTTTTCATTGTCATATTATCTTGTATAACTATCTACATATCACATGTTACATATACAGTCCTACAGCTCCAATATTGTGACCACCAAAAGAACCATCTCAAAGGTAATTGAAAGGTAAAGTATATTGTTTATTGATGGGTGGTAGCCCGAGGGGTGGAAGAATTACCTAGCTAGGGACGATCCTATCACGGGTGGTAGCCCAAGGGGGTTAAGAATGAACCTAGCCAGGGACGATGCCGATATCCCGAGGGGTGAAAGAATCACCTAGCCAGGGAAACATCTTATTACGGGTGGTAGCCCGAGGAGTTAAGGAAGAACCTAGCCAGGGACGATCCCGAGGTGCTAGTAGATCTCCCCAGTAGGAGTACAGGACATTCAGCTGCTGTTACTAAGCTCTAGGTTGCTTCGAGGCTTTGTGTATGTCTAGAGCTTACATGTTTGTATTGTACAGTTAGTCGAGGCAGGGCCTGTCCCGACCCTTATCAGATATTTTTCTTTATCTAGAGGTTTTGAAGACTATGTAAAGCAAAGTGAAGTCATGTCTCGTACTTTAGACACCGTGGCCCTTATGGCCTAGTCATATGCATTTACTTTTGGCTTGTTATCATCGTTTGTTTTCTTAAAGATATGTCAAATATAGAAATTCCTCATATAATGTATAGAAAGCGCATAGATACATGTTGGTTCTCTCGAGCCTTATCGGCAACGGGTGCCAGTCCGCCCTAAGGGGACTTTGGGGCGTGACAGAAGTGGTATTAGAGCAGGTCATCCTATGGAGTCTACAAAGCCGTGTCTATGTAGAATCTTGTTTATCGATCTGTTGTGCACCACATTTATAAGCAGGAGGCTGCGTGGCATTTAGGAGTTGTTGCTTTCTTTCCGTTCTTTAGATCGTGCCATAAAGTCAAGTGTAATAGGTGCATTATGTCTAATTATAAATTGTTTTGTACAGCAAGTATGCCAGAAACAAGGCAGATAAAGGTAAAGGGAAGGGAGTAGAAGTGGTGGTTGGTATACGCAGCCAGGTGAGGCAACGAGATGAGGTCCGAGAGAAGTCTTTATCACAGACATCTCCAACTCTTCCAGTTCATGATGAACCCGAGAGTAGTGAAATTGCTCCAGAACCACCTATTGATGCTACCGTGCAGGATCTGAGAAATACAGTCCAACTATTGACCCGTATAGTTGCTGGTCAAGGTCAAAGGCAAGAACGCCCAGTTATGGATACAGGTGATACAAATAGGGCAGCTGGCACAAGGATACGTGATTTTCTTAATTTGGACACCCAACCTTCACTGGGTCAGATCCTAATGAAGACCCCAAAACTTTATTAATCAGATTCAGCGTACTTTAGATGTTATGCACGTGGGTGGTACAGAAGCTGTCGAGTTAGCGACATATAGGCTGAAGGGTGTGGCTATATTGTGGTATGAAGCTTGGAAGCAATCTAAGAGTATAGATGCACCCCCAACTACCTGGAAAGAATTCAAAGAGGCATTTCTTGACCATCACCTGCCATTAGAGACCCGAGAGAGATCAGTTCCTAAATCTTCACCAAGGGAATATGAGTGTGAGGGAGTATAGCCTTCAATTTAATTCCCTGACAAGGTATGCTCCTAATGTAGTTGCTATAATGTTAGATAGAGTTCATCGATATGTAAATAGGTTGGACATGTACCTGGTCAGAGACTGCACCATTGCTTCCTTGAACAAAGACATGGACATAGCAAGGATGCAAGCTTTTAATTGATGGAGGGGTCCCAATGGACTTGTGAATGAGGGTTCATACAATAAATAAAAGAAATGAATTAGTACATGAATAAAGAGATTAATTGAAACATGATTTTAATTGAAACGAAAGAAATTCAAATATCACTGCCAGTGCAAACATCCTCCAGGATTGAGAAAGAAATCAACATGAGGGCATACATTTAAACACAAGAAACTTGCAAGAACATTCAAAGCAGTCATAAACATAAGGAAACCAATGTGTGACACCGACAAAATCATTTGATTTATAAAAATGTAATGCGAAATAGACATTATACCTTCTAAATCTGAAAGAAATGGGAAGAAGAAGAAGATAATAATAATAATAATAATAATAATAATAATGATAATAATAATGATGATGATGATAATGATGATAATAATAATAATAATAACACCTAACTGGAAACACGATGAAAAATTAGAAACACGATGAAAAGTTAAAAATTGAAAAGAAAGAACATCATGATGAAGATGATGATGATCACAACAACAACAACAACAATAATAATTCAGCCTCTGAAGTTGAATAAGGCCACCACTATAGTCCCAGCGATATATCTCAGTACTCTCTTTGCAGCTCCAACGTGAAGCTTACTTGGATTGTGGATAAATCTCGATATGGAGCTGACAGAGTAGGCAATGTCTGGTCTTGTATGAGACAGGTAGTTCAAACTACCAACCAGACTTCTAAAATAAGTTGCATTTGCCATTTCAGAACCATCATCACGACACAACGTACAACAACAACAATAACAACAACAACAACAACAATAATAATTCAGCCTCTTAAGTTGAATAAGGCCACCACTTCCTGCTTCTTTGAGCTCCATGAAACTACTCTAGATCCAAGATTAAACAAAAAACCAAATGTGCTCTTCCTGTCATCAAAGCTGCCTACATAGTCACTATCAGTAAAGCTAGTTAATATGAAATTTGTTATTTTAGAATACCAAATTCCATGCTCTATAGTCCCAGCGATATATCTCAGTACTCTCTTTGCAGCTCCAACGTGAAGCTTGCTTGGATTGTGCATAAATCTCGATATGGTGCCGACAGAGTAGGCAATGTCTGGTCTTGTATGAGACAGGTAGTTCAAACTACCAACCAGACTTCTAAAATAAGTTGCATTTGCCATTTCAGAACCATCATCACGACATGACGTCTCATTGACATTTATCGGAGTAGCAACAACATTACAACTTACCATATTGAACCTTTTCAAAAGATCTATTGCATACTTTCTTTGTGAAAGAAATATGCCTTCGGTTTCCTGTTTCACCTCAAGACCAAGAAAGTAATGCAACATTCCTATATCATACATCTCAAAATTCTTCATCGTGCAATCTTTGAATTTAGTGACAATAAACTCGCTTGAACCCATATATATCATATCATCAACATAAAGACATACAACTAGAAAATCATTTTTACCTCCTCTTTTTATGTAAAGAGTAGGCTCATTGTTACTCTTTTAAAGCCATTCTCCTGAAAATAAGCATCAATTTTGAAGTACCATGCCCGTGGCGCTTGCTTTAAGCCATAGAGTGCCTTTTTTAACCTGTAAACCTCATCTTCTTTACCATTAACCAAAAAACCTTCAGGTTGTGAGACATAAATTTCCTCTTCCAGATTACCATTTAAAAAGGTAGATTTAACATGAAATTGGTACACTGACCAATTTAAATTAGCAGCCAAGGCTAAAAAGCTTCTCACAGTTTCAAAGCGGGCAACAGGAGAAAAAGTATCTTTGAAATCGATACCTTGTTGCTGGGAACAACCCTTTGCGACAAGCCTTGCCTTGTGCTTTTGGATGCTGCCATCAGCATGATACTTGGTTCTGATCGAACACCCATTTGAGCCCAATAGCTTTCTTTCCTTCTGGCAAATATACCAAGTCCATCTCTGATTCTTTTGAATGGCTAACATCTCCTCTTCCATAGCTTTGCACCATTTATCCTCTCTTTCAACATCTTCAAAGTAAATAGGATCTGAAACAAGTAAAGCAAAAGTAAAAGATGTGTTATCAGCATATCTGGGATTTGGTCTCCTATCCCTTGTTGATCTTTTTAATAGAGTTGGCTCAGTTGAAGGTTCTTCCAGTGTTGGAGATACTGCCGATACAATTGATGAGGTACTTGATAGACATGTCAAAGAAGGATCTGCTCCATACTCTTGACCAACAAGATCGTCAGAGGGCAACAATTGAATATTTGGACTTTCATTTCCTGAATTAAAGTTCCAACTTGCATCTTCATTAAACTCAATATTTTTGTTGACTGTAATTTTTCCACTTACTGGATTATACAACTTATAGGTTTTGGATTGTGTGCTATATCCAACAAAGATACATTTTTCACATTTTTCATCAAGCTTAAGTCGAGCCTGTGAATTCACCAAAGCATAAGCTATACATCCAAAGACACAAAAATGGCTTACCTTGGGCTTATTACCTCTCCAAGCTTCATATGGTGTTTTATTCAACACTGCCTTGGTGGGCGAGATATTTAGCAAATACACAGCAGTTGCAATAGCTTCAGCCCAAAAACACTTTGGTACACCCCTGCCTTCCATCATGCTTCTTCCCATCTCAACAACCGTGCGATTCTTTCGTTCGGCTATACCATTCTGCTCCGGTGTATAAGGTACTGTGAGTTCTCTGTATATTCCATTTTCCTCACAAAAGGGGCAGAATTCTTTTGACATAAACTCACCACCTCTATCTATTTGAAGAGTTTTGAGTCTACATCCACTCTGTCTCTCAACAAAAAATTTAAATTTCTTGAAATTGTCAAACATTTCAGATTTAAATTTGAAGAAATAAATCCAACTCATACGAGTATAATCATCAGTAAAAAGTAAAAAATATCAACTTCCCATAAAGACTCAACACTCATCGGACCGTACAAATAAGCATGTACTAACTCAAGACAACCAGAAGCTCTCCAAGACTTCCCTACGGGAAAAACTTTTTTCGTTTCTTTTCCATAAACACAACTTTCACAAAAATCAAGATTCTCAACTTTGGGCAACCCAAGAACCATTTCCTTTTGGCTCAATAACTTCAATCCATTAACATTTAAATGAGTATAATGCAAGTGCCACATTCTAGTTTCATCATCTCCTCTAGCAACCATAACACACTTTTCAAACATTGAAATCTTTAAAGGAAACATTTTGTTGTTAGTCATTGGAACTTTAGCAATTGTTTTCCCATATTTCTTATTTTGAATAGTGCAAACACCATCATCAAAAACAATTGAGTACCCGCTAATCATTTTGTCCAATGCTAAGCAAGTTATGAGATAGACTATGAACAAACATCACTTCTTCTAAAATTTTAGCATTACCTTGGCTGGTCATAATGCTACTGTACCTTTGCCTTTAACCTAAATCTTCTTGTTATCTCCTAGCGTCATGTCTGATTTTTTTGACTCATCAAGCTCCTTGAACAAAGATTTTATTCCAGACATATGATTGGAACATCCACTGTCCAAAAACCAAACATCATTACGATTATCTTTTTCACAAGAAAGGGCCATGAACAACTTGCATTCATCTTCAATTTTCTCTACAAAGCTTACTTGGTTACTCTCATCTTTTTGTTTTTGCCAACAATAAGCTTCTTTGTGACCTAGTTTTCTACAATAATGGCACTAAAGTGTCATATGCTGCTTCTCTTCATTTGGACCTCCTCTATCTCGACCTCTTCCTTGGCCTCTTCCACAACCTCTTCCTCGAAAACCACCTCTTCCGCGACCACGATTTACAAAGTTTTCTAGCTTATCTTTCTGATATGTGGACTCCCCCTTCACCTGAAATGCCTTTTCTTTATCTTTTTCATATGATCTTAGGAGCCTCTCTTCATAAGCTAGCAAAGAACTCATTAGTTCATCAAAAGTATAATCAGATAAGTCATGAGATTCCTTAATCGCAGCAACAATATGTTCAAATTTTGGAGTAAGACTCCTTAAAACCATTACAACAACTGTTTCTTCAGATATATCTTCACCATAAGACTTCATTTGATTAACAAGAGAAGAGACTTTGGACAAATAAGTTTGAACAGATTCATTACTTCTCATAGAAAGAGTTTCAAAGTTGCGACGGTAAGTCTGCAATTTTACCGTAATTACCTTAGCTGAACCTTGAAATTCCTTCTTCAAAATCTTCCATGCTTGCAAAGATGTAGTTGCTGCTGCAATTCTTGAGAAAATTGTGTCATGAACTGCTTGTTGGATGAGGAACAAAGCTTTGACGTCTTTCTTTTTGATCTCTTTTCAATCTCTCTATCTCTTCAGCAAAGACTGCTTGATCCACAAAGTCTTCTTCAACCAACTCCCAAACTCCTTGAGATTTGAAAAGAGTTTTCATTTTGATACTCCAAAACTCATACCTTTCACCGGTAAAAATTGGTATGAGGGGCTGCGAAGATGATGAAATACCATTCACTACCTTTTTTTGACACTTCCTCTGTTGTTTCACTCAAATACTCAATTGGAATAACCTGGCTCGGATACCAGATTTGTTGGAAAGAAGAAGGGAAATTTAACGGTGAAAGTGAACAGAAAAACTAAGAAAAAGAGAATCAAAATAATTACTGCAACGTGAACTTTCTGATGCCAAATAAAAGTGAAGAGACAGCCTATAAATAGGCTTTCAATCAAACTAAAAGTCCTAAAGTTTAGGTTCACTAACCCACTAATCTACTGACTACTAATAATCTACCACTATATCTAAAACTTGATAGAATAAAGGAACCTATCAACTAACTTCTTGAAGACTTGATCAACTTCTTTTTTGAATCATCTCTCAACATAATAAGTGAAATTGAAAAATGATTCATGTGATTCAAAAAAGTTTTGGAGTCCTAAAATCACGGAATTATGCATGATTTTAAATATTTCTCTGTTTTAATATACAATAATTTTATTAAACTAGTTTAGCATACTTGTGTTACATGTGTGCATCACATTAGACCATTAACGAATATAAATTTTATATAAAAGAATAAATTATTAATAGATAGCAATTGACTTTAAACAAAATATCATATGTTTTTCTTTAATTTCAACAACAAAAAATAAAATTCAAGTAGGCCTTTTTTGTAAATTAAATACAATATAGTAGATTGAAATTCTTTCTTTAAAAGGTGTAATAACACGTTAAGCATTGGCTTGTTTTGTTCTCCGTTTGAAAATTTTTATATGATCAATAAAACAAATTAAATTATTTAAAAAAGAACTGATCATATCCCATGTACATTAATTGTTTTTGTATTATTGTGAAACAATTCTCAATTTATAGAAGTTCATAACATTTTTCTCCTAAAATGAAATTACCAAAATATGAATTATATATATACTAAAAATAATGAACCTTCAACCTCAACTTCCTATTTGAATAACTTTTTATTTTTATTGATCCATTTGAATCATTACTAAACTAAAATAGCTTACTCAATCTCAACGATTGCTTATTCATAGGCTATTATGAGTTCAAGACAGGCCACTGTGGTGAAATTGGTGGATACGCTGCTCTTAGGAAGAAGTGCTAATGCATCTTGGTTCGAGTCCGAGTGGCAGCATATCATCTTCTAAAAAGGATAAATAGATCTTATAATGAATTCAATTCATCCATCCATCCATCCATCCATCCATCCATCCATCCATCCATCTATCAAAATCAAATTACTAAAATACTCCTCACTTAAAAAACTCAAAAAACAAAAAACACTTGAAAAAAAACCCAAAAAAACAAAAACAAATGCGAACAACCACCACTTCCACCCCTTTTAAATCGATCCATTGTGTCCTCACCAATAGTTGCGACCTTTTCTTATTTATACCACAAACGACGCTTATATCAAACTTACAGCTGTGCAGCAAACTAAAAGCAACGGTCTCTTAAACACCCATCTGTTTTCCTTCTCCTGCCCTAAACCTCTTCGGAAAGCATGTAGCGCCCAACTCTCACACGTTGAACAAACACATACAATGACAATCTCATTCTGAACTAACACAACTCATTGTTTTTTACTTTTAAAAGATATCCAGGGAAAACAACACTTGGTCGACAAACATCCACATTCTATGAAAGAAGAACACATATGCCCTATTATGTACGCAGCAAACATTCTGATTTACTATAACAAATCGTCTTGTTTACTCTATCATGCAATGAATGCCCTAGGAATTTTTCGGCAAGTGTGGCAGCCAACAATCTGACTACACAATGAAAGCAAATTAAATAGTGACAGAGAAGTTGGACAGGGAAAATTACTAAAGTGGTGAAGCCTGAAGGATTATGGAGACATACCTGTGCAACAACTATAGATGTGAGCAGATCATTGGGGATGTGATCAACGTTGGTGAGAACGATTGAAGAATTCCAGCCCCCTTCTTTTTTCAACAAATTGTGCATTTGTTGTCAAAAGTTGTTAAGCAACTTTTGACAACAAGGAGGTTGTTCAGCTGCCAAAGAAAACAACAAGGAGGCTGTTCACCTACCAAAGAAAATAGGCAGTAACATTTTCTATATAAATGGGCAATCAGCTCCTAAGAAAATACACACACACAAAAAAAAAAAAGCCAAGCTAAGAGTGTAGTAAAGTGTGAGATTGAGAGTTGTTTTATAATCTATTCTTGTGAGTAGTAGAAGAAATTTTTCTCTCAAATTTGTGTTTACCAATGCCCAATTGTTCCCTGGGCTCCAACAAGTGGTATCAGAGCCAAGTTAGAAGCGTTGGTCGAGTTTTTTTTTGGTGATGGGATAATGTTCACCAGAGTTCTGCCAGAGATTGTTTACCGAGTTTTCTAAGCTTTGTTTGAAATCTAATTCTGACTGCACCATTGGATTCGTCTCGTTGAACGAAGTCCAACACACCAAACGATGTCCTAATCGGAGTTCAAACGAGCGTAGAAATCGCAGTCAAAGTTTGGTCTACTCTATTGGAATTTTGTCAGTGATGGAGTTACTGTTCACCGGAGTTCTGCCGAAACGACGACACTATTCACTGAAGAATGACGGAGAAGACGACCGAAAATACTGTTCATAGCCGGAATCTGCAATATTTTTGAAAATTACAAATTGACCCCTCAAGTTTTTTGAAATTTCAGTATGGTCCCTCAACTTTTAGTAAATATCAGAGTGGCCCTTGATCTTTCAGAAATTATAGTTTGACCCCTGATCTTTCTGAAATTATAGTTTGGTACCCAAAGTTTTTGAAATTGTTATTCTACTCCAATATGGAATTTTGGCCTTGAAGTGTCAATTCCACCTTTTGACCGTTCCGGATGTAACGGTGAGCTCCATTTTTCAAGATCCAACCTTGTTTTAGTGAATTAAGCTATTGCAAGGTGATAATGACCACAGAAGAGTCAACATCATCTTCCGAAGCCACGATTATGCTCACTATCACTAACGACACGTTGTAGAGACCTCGGATGGAAGATCTCCTAAGTTGTAAAGATTTATTCGATCCTACCGAATTGAAAATTGAAAATCCTGATCCCGCCGAGGAGTTAGAATGGAAGAAATCAAACCGAAAAAATTATAGGTCAAATCCGTCAATGGATTGATCATATTGTCTTCCACCATGTTGCACAAGAGACGGACGCATATGCCCTCTGGAAGAAGTTGGAGGACATGTACCAGGCCAAGACCGCTCGGAATAAAGCCCTGTTTATGAGGCGTTTAGTCAACATGAACTTAAAAATGGAACTTCAGTTGCCAAGCATACCAGTGAGTTCCAGAGCTTGGTCAACCAGTTGTCGTCTGTAGAGATTCCACTTGGCGATGAAGCTCAGGCGCTACTAGTACTCAGTCCCCTTCCTGATAATTGAGAAATGCTGGTCGTACCACTCAACAACTCAGCCCCAAATGGCAAACTTACCATGTCAATGGCTAAGGATGCTCTATTTAGTGAAGAGGCAAGGAGAAAAGACATGGGTACAGATTAGACCCATGCCTTTGTCATAGAGAGCCGGGGGAGGCAACAAAAGAGTAGCAAAGGCAAATGGAGAGACAGAAGCAAGAGTAGAAGCAGATTCACTAATGGAGGGAAACTAACATATAAGTGCTATCATTGTGAAATTGAAGGACATATGAATAAGAACTGCTACAAATGGAAAGAAGAGCAAGCCCAGAGCAGTTCGCAGCCGAAGAACAAGGATGGAGAAACATTGGTTACTATTCTTTGAGATGTAGCTTATTGTTCAACCCATGCTGAGACATGCCTTCACGTCTCAAAAGAAGATACGGAATGGGTGGTAGATACTGCAGCATCCTACCATGTTACTCCACATAAGGAATACTTCACAACATATAAAGCTGAAGACTTTGGAGTTGTAAAGATGGGGAATTCTAGTTCCTCTGGGATTGCAGGAATTGGTGATGTCCAGATAAAGACAAGTTCCGGGAGTATAATCACTTTGAACGATGTCCGCTATGTGCCAGATCTTCGACTAAATTTTCTTTCAGGCATAGCTCTTGACAAACAGCACTATGATACTCATTTCAATAAAGGCACATAGAAGTTGTCAAGAGGAGTTATGACAGTCACTCGAGGACATATTTGTGGCACATTATACAAGACTCATGTGAAGATAATCATAAACAGCCTCAATGTAGTGGAAAAGGAGGATTCTAAAAATTTATGGCACCAAAGACTCGGCCACATGAGAGAGAAAGGGTTGTCTACCCTGATGAAAAAGGAGCTTATCAATGTGGACAAGGATACTGTACTAGATCCTTGCAATCATTGTCTATTTGGTAAGCAGCATAGAGTCTCATTTAATTCCTCTTCAACGAGAAGATCAGAGTTACTTAGTCTAGTACACTCTGATGTTTGTGGCCCCTTGGAAGTTGAATCACTAAGTGATAATCGATACTTTCCAATGTTCATAGATGATGCTTCTCGAAAGGTGTGGTGTATTTCTTGCGGACGAAGGACCAGGTGTTTGATTACTTCAAACTGTTCAATGTCATGGTAGAACGTGAGAAAAGAAAGAAGTTGAAGTGTCTTCGATCCAACAATAGAGGTGAATACTTTTCCAGCCAGTTCGATGCCTATTGCAGATCATATGGCATCCGACATGAGAAGACAGTCCCACGCACCCCTCAACATAATGGTTTATCTAAAAGAATGAACCGAACAATCATGGAATGTGTTCGGAGCATGCTCAATATGGCTAAGTTGCCAAAGCCATTCTGGGGAGAAGCAGTCAAAGCCGCCTGCTACGTGATCAACCGATCTCCATCAGTACCATTGGATTTTGAAGTTTCGGAGAAACTTTGGTCTGGAAAGGATACATTATACTCTCACTTGAGTGTATTTAGGTGTTTGGCGTACGCACATGTATCTAAGGAGCTCAGGCAGAAGCTAGATGCAAGGACCACTCCATGCATTTTTATTGGCTATGGAGATGAAGAATTTGGATACAGGTTATGGGATCCAAAGGAGAAAAAGGTGATTAGAAGTAGGGACATGGCTTTCCATGAAAGTAAGACAATTGATGACATTGAAAAACCTACAGTGTCTTAGAAGACAAATGTTGCGAATCAGATGCCAGAAGCAGCAACAGAACCATTCATCAGAAATGGTGATGTTGTGTCAGAAGATATTCCAGAAGTAGAAGAAAATGATGAAAGTGACGGTGCTGAGCAGGGGAAGCCACAACCCCATCTAGCAGACATTCCAGGACCATCACAAGGCCAAGATGATGGATCTCCTCAGATTATTCCAAAAGTTCGTAGATCTGAATAAGGTTTGATTACATCGAGAAGATATCCTGAATTCGAGTACCTTCTACTTACTGAAGATGGAGAAACAGAGAGTTTCCATGAAGCAGTATCTCATAAGGACAAAGAAAAGTGGTTTCTCGCAATATAGGATGAAATGAAGTCTCTGTAGAAAAATCAGACTTATGAGACCGTAGAACTTCCACAAGGGAAGAAGGCACTGAAAAGTAAATGGGTGTTCAAGCTGAAAAAGGATGGTAGCGGAAAAATGGTGAAATACAAAGCATGGCTTGTAGTCAAAGGATTCCAACAGAAGAAGGGGATCGACTTTGGCGAGATATTTTCACCAGTAGTCAAGATGACTTCAATTAGAGTCATACTTGGAATGGTCGCAAGTATGAACTTGGAGCTTGAACAGATGGATGTAAAGACAACTTTTCTTCACGGAGACTTAGAGGAAGAAATCTACATGGAGCAGCCGGAAGGTTTTGAGGTTTCGGGAGATAACCTCATATGCAAGCTGAAGAAAAACTTGTACGGTCTAAAGCAGGCACCTAAGCAGTGGTCAAGAAGTTTGACTCATGCATGGTGAGTCAAGGGTATAAGAAAACATCAACAGATGAATGCGTCTACATTCAGAAGTTTTCTGACAGAAATTTTGTTGCTCTTCTACTATATGTAGACGATATTCTCATCATGGGGAAAGACGCAACGAAGATCAACCAGCTGAAGAAGGAACTCTCTAAGTCTTTTGACATGAAAGACTTAGGATCGGCTTAACAAATATTGGGAATGCAGATCACCTGAGACAGGAAGAATCGGAGGTTATTGCTATCTCAGGAAAAGTATATTGAATGAGTGCTTGCACGATTCAAAATGAACAATGCCAAACCAGTTAGCATTCTATTAGCCAACCATTTCAAGTTGAGCAAGAGATCGTGTCCCTCATCCAAGGAAGAGATTGGGGAGATGTCATCAGTACCATATTCCTCAGCAGTCGAAAGTCTAATGTATGCGATGGTGTGTACGAGGCCAGATATTGCTCATCCAGTAGGAAGGGTGAGTTATTTTCTCTCCAACCCCGGAAAAGAGCATTGGGAGGCAGTAAAGTGGATTCTCAGGTACCTTAAGGGTATAATGAAATTGTCTTTGCTATGGGGGAGTTAATCCAATCTTGGAGGGCTATATCCCTTTGAGTTGATAGATGATGAGATGAAGTGAGTGTTCTTTCCCGTAGGGGTTGAGTGATGGAAGTTCTTGATGGGTTGATAGACTTATGAGCATATTGAGTCCTGGGAGGAGTATTAGCATCAAAATGGGTAAGAATGAGTCCCATTCGTACTTATTTACTATGTGGTTAGCATAGGAAAGGATTGGACCATGAAAGCGGATATTTCCTTCATCCCACAGAGGACTTGACAGACTACTTTGGAACCCCCGACAAACTCATCCTTTACCCCAACAAGGTACTGGATGGATGTGGCAATGATATCTCTTCGTTGTATCACTACCAACTCATAAGTAGTGATTGTCGGTTATAGAAACTCCCAAATAGGTTTCATGGTGATAGAACTCCGACATGATGTGATTGTTGGATGTTATGATAGATAGTGAGGTGATAGAGTCTTGTTCTTTACTCTGAGGTGAGGATGAGTGATTGATGAGTTATTGTTACATTGTTCCTGTTACTTTAGCCAATTTTACATACAGTTCATTCCACGTACTAATGTCCTTTTTGTGCTGCATCATTTTATGATGCAGATTCTGTGGACAGAGGATTTCAGCAGCCCAATCGTTGAGGTTTAGAGCTACCGAATTCTTGATAGTGGTGAGTCCTCCCTTGCATTCGGAGGATGGTTACTTTGCTTTTGCTTGACAACCTTTTCACTTGATTTTGGTAGCCATGACCTATCATGGTACCGTCTTAGACAGCAGTATAGAGGCTTCATAGACATAGATGTTGATGGTAGATATAGAGGGGTGTTTCCCTTCTCTTTTTTATAATGAGACTGTCTTTTATTATTATATTTCATTCATGATAGATCAAATGGATAGATTAAGTCCACAGATAGATTATTAGTACGATTACTCTATTTTCTTCCGCTATTAAATTGACTGAATGAAGGCAAATGAAACTAGGTGGTCCGCTTGGGGGCTAGCAATAGTCTCTAAGTGCCAGTCACACTAGGGTACCCTTCCGGGGCGTGATAAACTTGGTATCCGAGCCTAGAGTTCTAGTGTCCTAGGGAGTCTATGAAGCCATGTCTAGTACAGTCTTGTTTATGGGTGTATTGTGCACTACACTTCATAAGCAGGAGGCTATAGAACATTTGGAAGTGTTACCCTTCTTCTATGATCTGAACTTGTGCTATAAAGTTAACTTGTGAAATCCTGTTTTAACTCGTGCATTTTACACTTACAGAAAATGCCACCCAAGAGAACTGCTGCTCAGAGAGATGCCCCATCTCCAGTTGCTGACAACACCCAATCGGAGGCTCCAGTTCGGACTGAGACTAGGAGACGGGGATGCCTCGTTAGGACTGTTGAGGTCCCTCTGGCGCCCCCTGCTCAGCCCTAGCTAGCTCCCACTACTGAGGCAGAATTAAGGGGAGCCATCGCCATGATGACTTAGTTGGTGGCCTCCCAGGGAAATAGCCAAGGTTCTCAAGCTCCTAGTTCTAGCTCACAGGATCCCTCAATTGTAACCCGACTCAGAGACTTCTTGAGAATGAACCCACCTGTGTATACAGGGGTGAAAGTTGAGGAGGAACCACAGAACTTCATTGATGAGATGTACAAGGTTTTGAGAGCTATGCATGCCAGTGGGGTTAAAGGGCTTGAACTTGTCTCCTACTAGCTGAAGGATGTTGCAAATGTTTGGTACAAGAAATGGGAGGACAATATAGGTGAAAATGCTAAGCCCATGGATTGGGATGAGTTCGAGATCACCTTCGTTGATCACTTCTTCCTCAAGAGTTGAGGGAGGCGAAGGTGGATAAGTTTGTGAATTTGAAACAGGGAGGGATGACTGTGAAGGAGTATGACCTTAAGTTTGTTAAACTGTCAAGGTATGCTACAAAGATGGTGAAAGACATGAGGACAAGAATAAGGAGGTTTATGGCTGGACTGGCCAGACATGTGCAGAAAGAGTGTAAGGCTGCTTTGTTGATTCCTGGCATGGATATCTCCAGACTTATGGTGTATGCCAGAAGATAGAGGAGGATAAGAAGAAAGATAGAAAAGAGCACACGAGCAGAAGGGCGAAGTCAACAGGACATGAGCGTAGCTCGCAGGGACAGAATAGGGCTGACAAGTACTATTTTCAGAAGAGATCATCACATCCTGCACTGTCTGTTGCGAGTGCGTCCATGTAGCCAAATACGTATGACCAAAAATCTCATGGTCATTAGAATTTCAGGACCCCGGGCGCTCAATCTCAAGCCAGTATGACCCAAGGTATGAGGGGAAAGGCACCTTGTATCAAGTATGGTAAGCTTCATTTGGGTGAGTATCAGGTTGGTAAGGATGTGTGCTATGCATGTGCTTAGGCTGGTCACTTCAGTTTTGAGTGTCTAAAGAGGAGGCGAGGTGAGAGGAGCAGCAGAGCGCAGTCTTCTGCAGCACCCCCCAGTAGGTAACCAGCAGAGGGGTTCTACTATGGGTACAGGAGGAGGGACGAACGGCCTTTATGCTATGGGTAATCGACAGGATCAGGAGGCTATACCAGATGTTGTCATGGGTATGCTTCGAGTCTTTATTTATGATTGCTATGCATTGATTGATCCAGGTGCCACCTTGTCTTTTGTGACCCCGTATGTGGCTAGTAAGTTTGGGGTTCCTCCAGAGTGCTTCATTGAACCTTTTTCTATTTATACTCCTACCGGTAAGTCTATCTTAGCTGAGAGGGTTTATCAGGACTGTGTAGTGTCTATTTACCATAGAGACACCTTAGCTGATTTGACAGAGCTGGAGATGGTTGATTTTGATATAATAATGGGCATGGATTGGCTTCAAGCCTGTTATGCTTCTGTTGACAGTAGAACCCGGATTGTTAAGTTCCAATTTCCTAATGATCCTGTCTTAGAGTTGAAAGGGAGTTTTGTTTCCCCTAAGGGTAAATTCAACTCTTATATTAGAGCTAGAAAGTTGATATCCAAGGATTGTATTTACCACCTCGTGCGAGTAAAGTCTGGTGATGTTGAATCTCCTGCTCTTGAGTCAGTCCCGATTGTGAATGAGTTTCCTAAGGTATTTCCTGATGATCTTCCCGGATTCCCTCATGATAGAGAGATTGACTTTGGGATTGATGTTCTTCCCGAGACCAAACCTATCTCCATTCCACCCTATAGAATGGCCCCCGTAGAGTTGAAGGAATTGAAAGACTTGTTAGAGAAAGGTTTCATAAGGACTAGTGTCTGACCTTGGAGTGCTCCTATCTTATTGGTGCGTAAGAAAGATGGGTATTTGAGGATGTGTATAAACTACTGGCAATTGAACAAGGTTACCATAACGAATAAGCATCCTCTTCCCAGAATAGATGACTTCTTTGACCTGCTTCAGGGTGCTACCTGGTTCTCTAAGATAGACCTCAAATCGGGTTACCATTAGTTGAGGGTGATGGAAAGTGATATTCCTAAGACAGTTTTTAGGACACGGTATGGCTATTTTAAGTTCTTGGTCATATCCTTTGAGTTGAAAAATGTATCTGCAGCTTTCATGGATCTGATGAACAAGGTATTCATGCCGTATCTAGATATATTGGTGATCGTATTTATTGATAACATTCTGGTATATTCGAGGAATGAAGAGGAGCATGCTAATCACCTTAGAATGGTTTTGAAAACACTCAAAGATCATGAGTTGTATGAAAAATTCTCCAAGTGTGAGTTTTGGCTCAAGTCAGTGGCTTTCTTAGGCTATGTTGTTTTGGGAGATGGTATTCGGGTGGATACTCAGAAGATATAGGCGGTTAAGAACTGGCCAAGACCCACTTCTCCAACAGAAATAAGAAGTTTCTTGGGTTTAGTAGGGTACTATCACATATTTGTTGAGGCTTTCTCTTCTCTGTCAACCCCATTGACTAAGCGAACTCAGAAGAAGGCCAAGTTTCAGTGGTCTGAGGCATGAGAGAAGAGTTTTCAGGAGTTGAAGACTAGATTGACTACAACAAGAGTGTTGACTTTGCCAGATGGGAAGGAGGACTTCGTGATATATTGTGATGCATCCCGAGTGGGATTGGGCTGTGTACTCATGCAAAGGGGGAAGGTGATAGCTTACGCCTCCAGATATCTTAAGGTTCATGAGAAGAATTATCTGACTCATGAAATTGAGTTGGCAGCAGTGGTGTTTGCACTTAAAATTTGGTGTCGCTACTTGTATAGAGTGCATGTGGATGTGTTTACTGACCACAAAAACTTGCAGTACGTGTTCAACTAGAAAGAGCTCAACCTGCGGTAGAGGAGATAGCTGGAGTTGCTCAAGGATTATGATATGAGCATTCTCTACCACCCAGGTAAGACTAACATTATTGCTGATTCTCTTAGCAGGATGTCTATTGGTAGCACTGCCCATGTGGAGGAAGGAAAGAGAGAATTAACCAAAGAGGTGTATAGATTGGCCCGATTATGAGTGCAACTTCAGGAGAACAACAAAGGCGGGGTCAATGTTCAGAATGGTTCTGCTTCATCATTAGTGTTTGAGGTGAAAGGAAAAGCAAGACAAAAGACTTATCTTACTCCAATTGAAAGAAGCAGTTCACAAGAAGATGGTGATTGTTTTCTCCAAAGGGGGAGATGGGGTATTGAGATAGCAAGGGAGATTATGTGTATCCGATGTTGGTGGTGTTCGAGACAGAATCATGGACGAAGTTCATAGCACGAGATATTCCATCCATCCTGGCGCCACAAAGATGTACCATGACTTGACGGAAGTCTATTGGTGGAATGGGATGAAGAAAGACATTGCTGAATTTGTTTCTAAGTTTCCCAATTGCCAACAGGTTAAGGTTGAACATCAGAAATCGTGTGGATTGGCTCTGAACTTTGAAATTTCGGAGTGGAAATGGGAGTTGATCGACATGGATTTTATTACAGGCTTGCCAAGATCCAGAAAGCAGCATGATTCAATATGGGTGATTATTGACCGGATGACAAAGTCAACCTACTTTTTCGTGGTTAAGACAACTTACACGACTAAGGAGTATGCCCGACTATACATTCGTGAGATTTTGAGGTTGCATGGGGTTTCCTTGTTTATCATCTCAGACAGAGGATTTAAATTCACCTCTTAATTTTGGAGATCTTTCCAAAAGGGATTGGGTACGAAGGTGAATTTGAGCACTGTTTTTTCCCCCTCAGACTAATAGGCAGGTAGAGCATACTATTCTGTCTTTGGAGGATATATTGAGAGCATGTGTTATCGACTTCAAAGGAAATTGATATGATCACCTGCCGTTGATTGAGTTCACGTACAGTAATAGTTATCATGCCAGCATTCAGATGGCCTCTTATGAAGCCTTATGTGGGAGGAGGTATAGCTCATCGATTGGGCGGTTCGAGGTGGGTGAAGCTGAATTGATTGGGCCTAATCTTGTAAACTAATCTATGGAAAAGGTGAAAGCCAGCAGGGAAAGGTTAAAGACGGCACAGAGCCGCCAGAAGTCATATACAGACATGAGAAGAAGAGACTTGGAGTTGGAGATAGACGATTGGGTGTGCTTGAAGTTATCACCCATGAAGGGTGTCATGAGATTTGGTAAGAAGGGGAAGCTGAGTCCCCATTACATCGGACCATATCAAATTGTGAGGAGGATTGGGAAGGTTGCTTGTGAGTTAGACTTGCCTTCCGAGTTAGATGGAGTTCACCCGGTGTTTCTTGTATATGTGATGAAAAAGTGTTTGGGGGATCCAACCTTAGCCATTCTTGTGGAGAGTACGGGGGTAAAGGATAGCTTATCATGCAAGGAAATTCTAATCCAGATCCTTGACCGACAAGTTCGTAAGTTGAGGAATAAAGAGATAGCCTCCGTTAAAGTCTTATGGAGGAATCAATTTGTTGAGGAAGCTATGTGGGAAACTGAGGAAACGATGAAACTCAAATACCCCCACCTATTCGTGCCAATTGATGATGATGTTGAAGGTAAATATTCTTCTTCTTAACATTTCTGAATGTTTCTTTTCATTAAGTTGATGCCTTGCTTTATTCTATTCCCGATTCCAAGACAGAGACAGACAGATGATGGATAATGAGAGTTCGAGTGTACCCGAGTGAGGAATGAGATGCGTTCTGGGGTTATTAATGTTTCTGTTCGGCCTTCACTCATCATTCAAGGATGAATGATTCCAAGGGGAAGATGATGTAACACCTCATAAAATTATCAAAATTCCCCTAAAATACTTTGGCGCACAATGCGTCATCCAAAGCTCCGATAGAAAATTCGATACCGGATTTGTTATCAAAGCACAAAATTATGTCAGATAATGGTCTCAACCCAATTTAAAACAAATCGGATTGAATTTTGAAAATGCACATAATGTGCAAAACAGTAGCAAATTCGTGCCCCCTCCGCGATGCGCCAGGGGCACAGAGTTGCACTTGTGTTTTTTTTTTTGTTGATTTTCGATGGGAATTAGTTTTCCAAAATTTTAAACAGAATACACTGGTGCATGCCCCCTCTGCGACGCACACCTGTGTACATAATTTCTATTCTTTTTTCTTTTATTTTGGGAAGGGCAATTTTGTCCTTCCTAATGTATTTTAATACCCCAAAAGCATTTATCTAAGCCTAAATACGTACGAAGGATTTCAAAAACCCATTTTTTCTAAACTTTTACGTAAGTTTTGAGGGAGAGAAAGGAGAGAAAGAGTAAGGGTTTTCCAGAGTGGCTCTGAAATCTTTGAAGATTCTCCATCCCAGGTATGTAATGGCTACCCAAAAACATGGAATTGTTCTTCCATGTGCCCCATTATAAATTTAAGTTGGGAATTGATACTGTAGAGTCTTGAATAGTGATTTCTTGAAAATTTCTTGAATACTGTCTTTATTTCTTGAATGTTATCTTTAAATTATATTTCACATCTTGAATTGATGATCATCACATTTAAAACTTACTGTATGCATTCAATATTTATGTGATTGTGAACTGATCCTTGTAAATTCTCTACTAAAGACTTGAGTAATGAACTTAGGGGGATGTCTAGAGCCTTGATTGTCTGAATGTGATGTTTGACTGGGTCTGTCATGAGGTGAGTGTATTGATGGATGTAGTAGCTTGAAATAGTGTTGATAGAGTTGAATGAATATTTATTCCTAACTTAAAAGGATAGTCTTGTGATTTGAGTTGATAGATGATGAGCTGAGGTGAGTGTTCTTGGGGGTAAGGGTTGAATGATGGAAGTTTTTGACGGGTTGATAGTCTTATGAGCATATTGAGTCGTGGGAAGAGTATTAGCACAGAAATAGGTAAGAGCGAGTCCCACTTGTACTCATTAACTACGTGGCCAACAAAGGAGAGGATTGGATCATGAAAATAGATGTTTCCTTTGTCCCGCAGAGGACTTGACAGACTTTAGGATCCTCGACAGACTCGTCCTTTACCCCGTCAAGGTACTGGACGGATGTTGCAATGACATCTCTTTATTGTATCATTACCGGCTCATAGGTTGTTGGTTATAGAAACTCCTAGATAGGTTTCATGGTGATAGAACTCCGATGTGATGTGATTGTTGAATGTTTTGATGATAGTGAGGTAATAAAGTCCTGTTCTTTACTCTGAGCTGAGGATGAGTGATTATTACATTGTTCCGTTTACTTTAGCCCATTTTACATATAGTACATTCCACATACTAATGCCCCTTTGGCACTGTATCATTTTATAATGCAAATTCTGTAGACAGAGGACTTCAGCAGCCCAATCGTTGTGGTTCAGAGCTTCCGGATTCCTGATAGTGGTGAGTCCTCCCCTGCATTGGGAGGATGGTTACTTTTCTTTTGCTTAAGACACTTTTCACTTGATTTTGGTAGCCATGGACTATCATGGTATCGTCTCAGACAACAATATAGAGGCTTCATAGACATAGATGTTGATGATAAATGTTGAGGGGTCTTTCACTTCTCTTCGTTATATTAAGACTGTCTTTTATTATTATATTCCATTCATGATAGATCAAGTGGATAGTTTGATCCCACAAATAGATTATTAGTACTATTACTCTATTTTCTTCCACTATTGAATTGACTGAACGAAGGCAAATGAAACTAGGTGGTCCACTTGAGGGCTAGCAATAGTCTTCGAGTGTCAGTCATGTCTAGGGTACCCTCCTGGGGCGTGACAATATATATGATAAATTATATAATATGATGATTTTGATATGATATATGATAAATGATGATAACAAGGAAAAATATTAGAATTTATTAATAAATAAGAAATTAAATTCAAAAGGAAAAAAAATGAAAGCTTTATACCAAAATGTATATTCTATTTTTGAAAGTCACAACTTTAATGCTTAAACAAAATCCAAAATGAATTACATATATATGTCACTGCCCTATAAATAACAATTTCTTATGCAAAAATTATAAAAAAAAGAGTAAGTTCACATTCACAACTATTTTCTAGATTCTTCTGCTTCTTCTGAAGAATTACAAAAAAGGTGAGTTCAAATATTTGTACCTCTTTATGGATTTTTCTTCTTCAAAATTACAAAGGTGGGTGAGTTCACATTTACATTCATTTCTACATTTTTTTTAAAGTAAATTTTTGAGCTCAAGGCTCATTTTATTATACAAATAAATAAACCAGCTACATAAAGTTTGTCAAAAAAATTTAAATTGATACATCCCAGCCCAAATAAAGAGTTTGACCCATTTGTTTATCGATAATATCTAAAAAGTGTCCTTCATTTTCTACCGCCATTTCAGTCCTTCAATCAACCATGGCAAGAGTCTTCTAGGTGATGCTTCTCCTTCAACACCATTTCACTCCTTCTACTCCTAATTTCTAGATTCTTCTTGTTCTGCAAAATTAGAAAAAAAAGGTGAGTTCTCATTTGTAATCATTTCTCTAGATTCTTTTTTTTTCAAAACCATCATCATCGTCTTTTTCTTTTTCAAAATTACAAAGAAGAGTGAGTTCAGATTTGTGATCATTTTTGTCTTTTTTTCTTTCTTTCTTCTCCCCTCCCCCCTCCTCATCGCCCTCCTCCTCCTCGAACCTTCATTAAAGTTTTGGCAAACCATAGATCTAGTTTCTCGATCTCTTTCTTTTTTTTTTTTTTGAAATTTTCTAGTATTCTGTAATCCATATTTTTTTTTTCATTTTTCTAAATTGATTTGTTTCTTCATATAATTCATGTTGAGAAGGGAAGAGTCAGCAACCAAGAGGAGACTTCATATAAACGCGAGAGAAACATTAAATTCAATATATTTTTCATTCTCTTATGATGAAGAACAATCAATATGTGATGATGAGTTGATTCTTTTGAAATTTATTCTAATTTTTACATCCAATTTCCCCCATTTTATTTGTTTGTTCTTTTGCATTTTGACCTAGCAAGTGTTACTGGTAAATATCAATGATTATTTCTACTGATATGGATTTGAAATTATTTTTTATTTATTTCTTTTATCTCTCTTTTAGTTATTAAAGAATAACATTTATTGGTATTTGTATGCAACACACTCCTTGCTTTTGTAGTAAAGTTATTAATTTTTGTTATATACTTACTAAAATTTTAATTGATGGCCACACGTAACAATATATAATGTGTGATTGGATAGTTTTAAATTTGTATGATTTTAATTCTCAATCTAAATTTGACATTATTAAAATAAATCATGGTTGGTAAAAAAAAACAAATCCTTTTTGCTTCCATAATTCGTATTAGGAAAATAAAATTGTTATCATATTGTAATTTTTTTTAAAAAAAAACAAATTCCATTTATTATTTTTTCATGTTACTAGAATTGGTAAAAGATTTTCATACGAGTATTATGTGTTCTATTTTTAATTTAGTATAAGGAGAAAGTTTTGCATAGTAGTTTCACTCCAAATAATTGTACTCTTTGTCCTCATCTAATATTTTTTCAACTTTGGACCCATTAGTACTATTTTTCTGTCGACATGAATTCTTAAATTTTTATATATAATTTGGTTAACTTATTTTTGTATGTAATTCCACAGTATCTTTGGCAAGAAACGAAAATGAGAAGGAAAGAAAAAGAGGAAAGTAAGAAGATGATGCAGAATCAAAAATCAAATCTAGAGAATGATGAGAAAAAGGAAAAGAATCAGTATAACTCAATTGAAAAGAGGATACTTAACAAAGAACAGAAAAACATCATCACTGGTAAATAATTAGAAACTCTTTGCATCTTAACATAAATATGTTACTTAATTTATTCCCTAAAACCTTCTTAACATAAATATATCACATTATTTTATAAAATTTACTGAACTTTATGCAGAGCTAGAAGTTACTAAGTCTGGAGCAACTGTATATGGCTTTCTTATCAATACTAAACATAATGATGTTTTGCACAGCCCATCACAAGCAAATCAACATAATGTATTAAAATAAAACTTAATTTTTATCTATTCCACGTTACGCTTGTAGTAAGTTCTCAGCATTTTGTTTTTGTAGATTGTCGAAGAAGATGTTGGTACTTCTAATTAACAATATGATGCTCCATAAGAAAAACAACGGAAGGCACATTACTTATCCTTGTCATGAGAACAGTCCCCCTCTGGCTTAGCTCTCCTCACCTTAAGGGGAAATGATTTCTAGATAGAGTTGCACAGTTAAATAGTTGCTAATGCTTACACCATGACTATGTCCAGGAAAATAAATAATATAACACAATAGATAGAAACCAAGGTAATAACAAGAAATAATGCATAAATATATCCTTTAACTTTGCCTCAGCCACTATTTATGTCCTCTAACTTTGGAATAGAAACTTAAACTTATATAAAGTTTAAAGTAGATACATATATCCTAAGTGGAGTACCACACGTCAGACACCACACATAAGACATGATGTAGGATACCATGTAGGATGCGAATTGCTACATAGGATGCCACATAGGATATATATGTTTGCCTTTTTAAATCTATATAAGTTTAAGTACCTACCTGTGCACACCCAAAGTTGGTCATCTCTCTCTGATAATTTTTGTTATTATATTTTTTATGCAGATGGAGTGATTTTTTCTGTCACTGGAGGAGCTTATTCCATTTTCATACATGCACTCGAGTATCAACTGGACTGGTTATATGTTACCAAATATAGTTAGTTGGACTGCTTCATTTTAGTTTCTTCAGCTTTGAGAACTTTGTTATTATTTTCTTGTCTGTGTTGTGACAATCTCATACTAGATCTTATGCTTATTATTGTTATATCTTCTTAGTTGTGTGTTACATATATTGTACCCCTTTGAGATTATACACATTGCATGAGAAGTTCTTTACTGTTAAAAAGAAACTTACAAATTTATGCTTCTTTCAAGATACAAAAGCAGATAATTAACTTTTTCAAGACAAAATATTCTTATAAAAATATTATGTTTACCAAACTGTTCCTCACTAATATTTACCCATCTTCTCCTTTTTGTTTTTTGTTTCTACTGTCTCTTCTCCCTTTCATAGAAAAGTTTTTTGATTTTAAGGTTGGTCAACTGAAATTTGTTTATCCAATATTTTGATGCACTTTTTGAGAAACTATTACAAAATATTTCCTTGAGAGGACCAGTTCATATAGTGCGGAAAATAAATACATTATCATTAAAAATCTACTTAGGCTTGTTCCTTATTGTATCTATTTTCCACTCGTTGATTTCCACTCTCAAGGAAATCTTGATTCACCTTGATGATGAACCTTGATCCCTCCACGTGTTTCACAAAATCTCCAGTGCCAGAAGCTTTCCCAAAATTCTGAAGTTTTACACAATTTTCATTTCACTAAAAGTTCACCCTTAAAATTCACATATTTTAATTTTTTGATTTATTTATAGCTCCTCAAATGTATCATCACTTGTCAAGTAGACACCTTTACAAGATGAAGTAATGGTCCATAACATAAGAAATGTAACAGAATAGTCGAAATATCAATCCCAATTACTTTGATCAATTTATGGCAACGAAAAACATAGTGAATGTCACGACCCACCCCAGGGCCGTGACTTACGCCGATTAGGCGTTCATACCAAATCTTAAATATTAAAGATCCTTAGACTAAATTTCCAGATTCTACCGAAAATCCGGCAGAGTCTCCTCTGTTTTACTGACTAAACCCACCTGAAATAAAAACGACA
>JAABOM020089988.1:0-28954 GCA_011800125.2 Solanum clarkiae | reverse complement strand
AAAGATGACACGACCTTTTATGACTATTGCTCATTTTGAGCATAAAGCGGTTTTTTCCTATCCTTATGAATCGGACAGTTTTTCCAAATCTAAGCCAAGGAATCCCCAAATTTAGGTATGTGGGTTTCATCCATTGAGTTCTTTCACTCATGGGTCTCAATCTTCCTTTTTACGAAAATTGCATGATTTCAAACTATATTGTCTATGAGTATCTTTTATTATGAAATATGAGCATGATTCACATTGGGGTTTTACTAAGTATTGTTGGTTATGCATGAATCTCTATTTTAAGCTTATACTATGAGTTAATCTTGTCTAATGATACCATGCATGATTTGAACTATGTAAGCTATGAATCATGACGAACTTTTGAGATGTATTTCATGATATTCTATTTAGGGTTTTACTACAATATTGGTGGATTGATTTTGAATAATTTTATTCACTCTATTTCACTCTTGATTTGCATGATTTTATATTAACATCATGAACCAACCATGTATTTGATAAAATATATTTTCAAGGATTCTTAAAGTTATTGATGATCTATTGCATAATTTATGAGTCAAGTGACTTCATTATGATTTTGGATTTAAAAATGTATCGAATTCATGAATATTCTATCATGTTGTAAATGTCTTGTTTGGCTTGCCTAGGTAAGTAGGCCACCTTTTCGAGGAGGTGCCATGCCTTGGTTCCCTTGTCGAGGGGGTGTCATGCCTCGATCATTGTCGAGGGGGTGTCATGCCTCGGTTACCTTGTCGAGGAGGTGTTATGCCTCGGTCAACTTATCGATGGGGAGCCATGCCTAGGTCATCTATTGAGCAGGTTTCATGCCTCAATCACTTTGTCGAGAGGGTATCATGCCTCAGTCACCTTGTCCAGGGGGTTTCATGCCTCGGTCACCTTGTCGAGGGTGTGCCATGCCTCGGTCACCTTGACGAGAGGATGTCATCCCTCGGATTCCAAGTGGTAGCCCGCTACGTTTATGTCAGTTAAGGTCTCTTCCCACATATGTATTATGTTACATGCAAGTTGAATGATCTATAAACATGTTTTACTTTAAGCATTGATCATGTATGCGATATTGAGATTATGCTTATCTATTGCTTATTACTATGTATTTTGAATACATTAGCTTATGTCTTATTGCATTACATCCTACATACTTAGTACATTCAAATATACTAACATATCCTTTATGCCTACATGATATCACCATGTAAGGACCGGAGCTCCTCTTGATCACCCTACACGTCGCTAGTGAGATTATTCGAAGATAAGCTTGGTGAGTCGTCAAGTTCGGGGACACTATCTACTTTCTCTTGCTATTTCTACAACTTCTTTATGTTGCACATTTGACATTATGAGGTTGAGCCAGAAAAGTGTCTTCGCCCCCACTCCATTCTAAGTTTAGATGGTGTTGTTGGAATATTATGATGTATTTATGCTTATGAGCCTGACTCTTCTTATGTCTTCTACGTTTATGAAAATATTCCCTTAGTTCCACTTCCCTTTTTACTTGATTCTTGTTATTGATTATTTTGATTCCGCAACCAAGGATGTGTGCATGTTATAAACAAGAGGCTTATACGGGTTGTCTTCAGACTTCTCATTTGTCGTGTCTCGTCTAGGCCCTAGGCTTGGGTCATGACATCAATATGACATGTATAATCAATTATTAGGACAAAACATGCATGAAAATAATAATACTTGCATAACTTTTGTAACATAATAAAGTAGAATAAGTAACTCATCCAAATAAATTATATTAGAGGTGAGGAATACGGTGTAGGTCATAACCCCTTCTAGTAGGTATTGGGTAGTACATGATAGTGAGGCATACAACTTAGTTCATAAGCCTTTTCTGTACGCACTAGATAGTTCATAGTATTAAGTCGTACATGAGGGTGAGGCACACAAGTTAGTTCATAACCCCTTCATGTAGACATTTGCCTTGTACTAGAGGGTGAGGAATACAACTTAGTTCATAACTCCTTCTAGTAGGCTTCACAATTCAAATTAGAATAAAACATAGCATAAGATTGCAACAATTCACTTGCAGATCATAGAAACTTTTTATGAGTTTAATAAATACTTGGGAGCCTATAACTTATCATAAAAGCACTTGTCTTGCAAATCATACAATAGCCTTCCATCAACATAAGATTCATAATCATGTAACCTTAATGAAATATGGTGGGTATGCATACACGTGCTTAAAACCATGAAATTTAGGAGTGTAAGACAAGAAGGAGCGAAATCGATTTATTTTAAAGTCATTCAAATCAATCCACCATCTTTATAGCAAAACCCCCAATTTGGGTATCATGAAATTCATCTTAAATGTTCCCAATCTTCCACTGTTTTCATAGTTCATATCATGCATAGTTTCAATAGATAAAAATTAATTCATGGAATAAGCTTTCAATAGGTATTCATGTATATTTAATTAATACCTGAAGAAATCCAAACTACAATCATACTTATAATGCATAATAAAGTCTACCCATAAAGTATTCAACCTCATGAAATTTTAAAGAGAGAGAAGGTTTGGCTTCATGGGTTGAATGATCCCATGAATAAAACCCACATACCTAAACTTGAGACTTTCTTGAAGAAGACTTGAAGCTTGGATTGGGTCCTTGAATTCCAAAGTTGGTTCTTGAGATTTGTGAATTTTAATAGGGTATCGAATATGTTTTGGAGAGCATTTGAGAGAATTTTTGAGAGTTTTGAAATTGAAAAGGTACAAAGGAAGGAGGGTTTCACATTTAAATGGGTATCGAGTTATTATCCAAATGCCCTTGGACAAACCTGAAAATAATAATGGAAAAATTAGTCTAAGCGGCACCGAGGGCGCGACGCGACTCTGCCGCGTATCGTCACTGTTTCTAGTCCCCATTTCAAAAATTTACAGAGCCGTATCATCACTGTTTCTAGTCCCCATTTCAAAAATTATTATTTGTTATGGGTTTTGTAAAAATTGAGGGCAACCCTTTCCCTACACAATTTTGCCCCCTGAACAAGAATATGAAGTTAGATTTTTGAAATCATGTACAAATATTGAGATATTCAAGAAATACACTTATAGGGCAATCCAAAGCACATGAGGGGTGTTACAATATCTCCCCCTTGGGAATATTCATCCCCGAATGTCGAAGAAACATATGTAAGAGGAGTAATTACGGCACTTCCAGCTCGACATGAATGCAACAAATGCACTTAAACATCATTTTCAAAAAGTTTCGAACATATGCATCAAAATCATATAAACTTGTCACCATGAACATGTATGCATGCAAAAATGTCATGAGGGCTGAAACTTAAGACTTGAAATCATAGATAAGACTGAATTTGTTACCTTAAGCTTGAATAGAATGAAAGAGATACAGATATCACTTCTTCATTTCCGCTTCAGCTTCCCAAGTGGCACTTTTAACTTATTGATTCCTCCAAAGGTCTTTGACAGATGTCACATCCTTGTCTTTTAACCTTTGTACTTGCCTATCCAATAATTCCACTGAGACCTCCTCATAGGCCAAGTTGTCCTCCACAACACCCACAACTTTAAAGGATACTATAGCAATTGGGTCACCAACATTCTTCCTCAACATAGGCAACTCCAATTCATATGCAACCTTACCCATCCTCCTCAAAATTCTATATGGTCCCACAAACCTTGGGCTCAATTTTTCTTTCTTGCCAAATCATACTGGCTCCTAAGTGATGAAAGAAAGAAGAACCCATTTTCTTTCTTTTTTGATTATATTCCTCGCATATGTATAAGACCGAATCTATTGAATTCTAAAAAGGATTACTAATCCTTAACTTTTCGAGGAATCTGCTCCTTTAATAGGTGAGAACTTCAAGTATACCCAATCCCCAATGTTAAACTCAAGGTTTCTCCTTCTCACATTGGAGTAGCACTTTTTCCTACTTTGAGCCATCTACAATCTCTCTCTTATCAACCTCACCTTCTCCAAGGCTTCCAAACAAAATATCGTCCTAACAAATCCATTTCCACCACATCAAACCACCCAACCAGGGATCTAAAATGCCTACCATATAAGGCTTCAAAGGGAGCCATGCTAATACTAGAACGGTAGCTATTATTGTAAGCAAACTCAATGAGTTGAAGATGTTCATTCCAACTACCTTAGAACTCTAAAACACAAGCCCTAAGCATGTCCTCAGTAGTTTGAATTGTTCTTTCAGCTTCACCATCCATTTGAGGCTGAAAAGCCATGCTAAGATTGACTTTGGTACCAAGACCTTTTTGGAAGGATCTCCAAAAATGAGAAGTGAATTCAGCACCACGATCCGAAATGATAAACAATGGTACCTCATGCAACTTCATCAACTCATCAATATATAGTATGGCATCATCCTTGGTACCATAAGATGTTTTAACCGATAGAAAGCGTGCAAACTTTGTTTTTCTATCAACAAAAACACAAATAGAATCAAAGTGCTTTCTAGTCTTTAGCAAACCAATCACAAAATCCATGTTGATCTCTTCCCACTTCAAAGTAGGAATTTCTATGTCTTGGGCTAGGCCACCCAACCTTTGATGTTCGGCTTTCATTTGTTGCCAATTGTGACAACCAGCTACAAACTTGGCAATATCCCTTTTCATACCAAACCAATATACCTCCTTCATGTCTCTATACATTTTGTGGAACCGAGTTAGATGGAGCAGCATGAATATGTGCCGCATTCTAAATCAAATCCCTCAATCCATCAACATTAGACACTCATAGCCTACCTTTGTACATAAGGACACCATCTCCTCCTTGGGAGAAAACCTCTACTTTACCATCCTTCACCAAGGCTTTCAATTCTAGCAAGGTGGGATCAAGGTCTTATTTGGACTTGACCTATTCAATCAAAGAAGATTTGGAGCTATCAATAACCATCATACCTCCATTTTCAACTTCATTCAACCTAACCCCCAACCTAGCTATCCGGTGAACTTCTTTAGCCACCTCCTTATTGCCATCATCAATCTGAGCTACACTTCTCATGGACACTCTACTTAGAGCATCGGCCACAGTATTAGCTTTGCCGGGGTGATAGTGCACATTCATGTCAAAATCCTTAAGGACTTATAACCACCTTCTTTGTCTCAAATTAAGATCCTTTTGTGTGAACACATATTGGAAACTCTTGTGATCGGTGAATACATCTACATGAACCCCATAGAAATAGTGGTGCCATATTTTTAAAGCAAATACCACGGCCACTAATTAAAGATCATGGCTGGGATAATTATGCTCATGCACTTTTAGTTGCCGAGAAGCATATGTTATGACCTTGCCATTTTGAATCAATACACACCCCAAACCAATCCTTGAAGTATCACAATAAATCACAAACCCTTCAAGCCCTTCTGACAAAGTCAAAATAGGTGCGGAGATAAGCTTGTCTATCAAAGTTTGAAAACTTCTTTCACATTCATTGGTCCAAAAAGATTTTGCCTTCTTTGGTGTCAATTTTGTCAAAGAAGAAGCAATTGAAGAGACACCATTCACAAACCTCCGATAGTACCTTGCTAAGCCTAAGAAACTCCTAATATTCGTTGGAGTCAAGTTCCTAGGCCAATTCTTTATTACTTCTATCTTCTTAGGGTCCACTTTAATTCCATCAGCCGATGCTACATGCCCTAGAAATGCAACCTTTTTCAACCAAAATTAATATTTATCAAATTTAGTAAACAACCTCTCATCCCTCAAAATTTGCAACACCATCCTCAAATGATTCACATGTTCTTCTCACTTCGGGAATGAATCAATATGCCATCTATAAAGACTATCACAAACATATCAAGGTAGGGTTTAAAGACCCTATTCATTAGGTCCACAAATACCACTGTGCATTGGTCAAGCCAAAGGACATAACCATAAATTCAAAATGCCTATACCTAGTCCGAAAGGCCGTCTTGGAAATGTCACACTCTCTCACCCTCATTTGGTGGAACCCGGACCGAAGATCAATCTTAGAAAAGTGACTAGCCCCTTGTAGTTGATCAAATAAGTCATCTATCCTTGGTAGAGGATACTTGTTCTTTATGTTGATCTTATTGAGTTACCAGTAATCAAAGCACATTCTAAGTGATCCGTCGTTCTTTCTTACAAACAACACCGATGCAGCCCAAGTGGAACCCAGACCAAAAATCAATCTTAGAAAAGTGACTAGCCCCGTGTAGTTGATCAAATAGGTAATTTATCCTTGTAGAGGATACTTATTCTTTATGTTAATCTTATTGAGTTACCGGTAGTCAATGCACATTCTAAGTGAACCATCGTTCTTTCTTACAAACAACACCGGTGCAGCCCAAGGTGACTTGCTAGGCCTTATGAAACTCTTCTCCAACAAATCCTTCAATTGGTCCTTCAACTCCTTTAACTCCGCCGGAGCCATGTGGTAAGGGGGAATGGAAATAGGTTGTGTATCGAGGAGGAGATCTATACAAAAATCTACTTCCCTTTTGGAAGGAACACTGGGAAGCTCATTGGGAAAGACATCAAGAAACTCATTGACCATAGGAACTGACTCAATAAAAAGGACTTTAGACTCAATATCCCTAACCCTCACAAGATGGTAAATGCAACCCTTAGAAATCAATTTTTCAGACCCTAAGACAAGAGATGAACCTACCCTTGACCACCAAAGTATGACCCTACCAGTCAAAGACGGATTCATTAGGAACTTGGAACTTTAACCTTACAAGTTCTACATTGTATAGAAGCATGATATGCATATAACCAACTCATCCCAAGAATAAAGTCAAAATTAACCATGTCAAGTTCATCAAAATCACAAGGTAAGACTTTATGCAATATAGACACGGGAAAACCCTTATACACCTTTCTAGCAATAATAAACTCACAAACAGGGATAGACACCTCATAGAGTTCACACAAAAATCTGGAACACACATGAAGCTTATTGGCAACAAAAGGAGTAAAGAAAGAAAGAGTGGCACCCAGATCTAATAAATCATACATATCATAATCAAAAAGCTTTAACATACCGGTAATAACATCAGGCACCTCATTCACTCCTTGTCTCCCTTGGAGAGCATAAAATCGATTATGATGTGGAGCACCCCCTTGTCGGTGACTTAGGCCCTTTGATCAACATGAATACCTTGTCCTTGAGCACAACCATCTTTGAGCTTGTTTTGAGCATAAGAGCAACAATAATCTTGTGGCCTACTCTTCCCCACTGATAGTAAGCATTCGAATCCCTCAAGCACTTGCCATTATGAATCCTTCCACATTGTGGGCAACTTGGAAAACTTACCCCACCATTACAATCTTGGAACCTCACGTTAGGTACCCATCATTTAAAGACCTTATGTTTGGAGCATTAGAGGACCCATGACCTTGAAATTTGTGACCTTGTTAGAAATCGCCACCTTAACACCTTGGAAGCCACCATCAAACTGTACCCTCTTGGACTCCCCACTTCTCCTCTTACTAAGCTTCTCCACTTCAAGTTATTCAGCATAGGTCATGAGCCGAGACAAGTCCATGTCACCCATAACCATAGCGGTGCGACATTCCTCATTTACCAAATTGGACACCCCCGACACAAACTTGTTCATTCTTACCCTAGGATCGGCAACCAAGTAAGAAGTATACCTTGAAAGCTTGTTAAATTTGAGAGATAACTCCCTTACACTCATAGAGCCTTGCTTGAGATTGATGAATTTCATCATCTTTGCCTCTCTCAATTCAATAGGAAAGAATCGATTGAGGAAGGCGACCTTGAATTCCTCCCATGGGATAGGGTCATTTTTCCCCTCTCTAGCTACCATTGAGCAAACCAAATTTGTGCAACACACTTCAGTTGGTAGGTCGCAAGTTCTGCCTTCTCTTTGATAATGTCCACGCTCCAATAAGAAATCGGTCACTATCAATAATTAACCTAACCGAAGGTTACAGTTGAATCCAGAGAGAATACAGGGTTAGACTACAAGTATTCACTATCAATCATTTCGAGTATCTATAACAGAAATCTCTAAATAGAGAGGGTTTGCGATTCAAAAACAAAACAAAAATAAATGCTACACTATGACGCGAGAAAACACTTAATTTTAGGGACAACTTGGAAATTGTGCTCCCCATGGTTTGTTGACTCAATTACCTTAGACAACATAATGACAATTGGAAATTCGCATGCAGGATGGTAACTTAGGTTCTTCTAGCCCTCTTGTGAAGGTGAAGGTCGAATTTCACCATGGCGCTTGGTTGGCAACCATAGTGTCCCAACTAACCGTTACCTATTGTTCTAGTCAACCTCCCCTTGGTCATGTTTGGTTGATTAGACGAGAACACATCAATCAAATCTCTTCATCTACTTCCCTTTTCCTATTCATCACTACCTACCCTGGTCGGGATCGTGATAGTAGACGGGTTTGGTGGCCACCAACAAACAACAATCATAATGAAGAGAAGTAGTCAATTCATGCAGAATCCCAATCATAGAAATGCAATAAATCTAGGTCATCTCAAGTCAACTACCCATGGTTCCCACAACACAAGTTTTAGGTGCTTAGCTACTCATGGCTAAGGCAAAATCAACAAAAAGGCAAAAACGAGACATAGTTGAGTGTTTTACCCAAAGCAATGAAGTTAAAAGCACCACAAGTTGCAAACCACAAGCTTGATATATTGAGAATGAATACAATATGAGATTTGCACTCCCTAACAGTGGATTTTCCAAGAGAAAATAAAAATCTATACTAAATCCCTAAAATATTCTTGAGAGAATATTCAAAGGTGAAATTCAATATCTAGAATCTCGAATCGCTAATCTAGAATGTCCATAATAAAACCCTAACTTGAAGTATTTATAGTATTTATAAATTTATCCTAAAATTACACAGAAAAGACAGTTGGCTTTCTATTTCCTACTATGAGTCCACCTATACGAGTCGTAGGTAGGGTGACATCATAGGGCTGACCTCCACTTGGCAGATTTCTAACTTTTTCTCTCTGTTTCTAGCTACGAGATCACCATACGACTCGTTGCTTGGGCTACGGGTCATAAGTGAGCCTATATGTCTTGTACTTCAGCAAAATCTGTAATTTTTCTCCAAAATCATGACAATTACGTTTTCTGCAATAGCAACACAAAAACACATAAAAACCATAAAAAGTCGCATTAAGAACTCACAAAATTCCTTATTTTAGGTATCAAATATGTTGTATTTTGATAGCATATCAACACCCTCAACTTAGAACTGTTGCTTGTCCTCAAGAAATGAGTCAATATAAGCAGACAATGAGAAACACATAGCTATTATACTAATGACATACATCATTTACTCTAATTCGGGAACCCAACTTTCATTTTCCAAAAAAGATTGCAAAGCTACTAGATAAAACAAAAGCATAATGATGAATCTGGCAATCCAACTATGATAAGCTAAGGGGCATCAACCATCAACAATCGTTGGCATAGTCATATGCTAATCAAGTGGTGCAAATTCCCTCACAGAAAAGAAGTCCCTCTTACTTACTCAAAAAGCATTTAGGATTCAGAGACAATGGTAGCATTCTCACTCTGACAATTGAATTTCATGCAAAATGAGTAACACCATAGGCTTTCCTCTATGCTCAACTTTCGGTTTGGTGACAAAGTGGATTTGGATCACTTTAGGACTTAACGGCTTGTAACATAGGCTCATGGGGCTTTGGGATGACATTAAGCAAGTAGTGACTAAAAGCTATCCTTAAACCATGTTTACCAACACTTTTACCTTCATAACCTAACATTTTTCACTACATCAACCCTTATTCTCCTATTTCAAGCTTTTCCCTGGTGCCTTCTTTTTCTTTTTTCAGTTGTGCCTCTTTTTTGAACTCATTTTTCCTTATTTCTTCAGTTCAAGGCACTTTTCTTTTTCTTTTTCTTCACCAGGCTCATGATTATTCATTTTTTCTTTCTTTCCCAACCAACCACCTTATTTTTATTACTTTAACATAATAAAGGTCACCCTCAACTTAAGCTTTTAGCCTAAGGTGAAGTACACAATATCTATTCCCCAAACCAGCGCCACAATTTGTAGCCACCCTCAACTGAGGAGGCTTTTAGCCTCAATCAAAGTTCACATGTTCAAAGATAGACTAGGGTCAATATCAAGGTGTTTCATCAAACAAGGTTAAGCTGGTAATGTGTCAAGAAAGAATGAGTATATGAGAAGATCAAACATTTGGAACAAAGGGTTCACTAACACATTTGGAAGGTTATTTAGGCAAGAGTGAACTCACAAACAGAACAAGTGCCTAAGATCCTATCGAAATCAACCACATCACCAAACTAATCTTAGAGTATTAAGGCAAGTTGTGAGTCAATACACGATGCATGAATGGAGCAAAATAAGCTTACACACACATAGCTTTGCCACACAATCAAGTATAGACTCACAGGTCATGCTTGAAGCCTCAACTTACCTTCACATTATCAGAACAAACATCGCCAGATAATCAAAATGCATGATTGCATCAATAACCACAATCTCAAAAATTTTGAGAATACCTATTTTTTCTTCAAATCATTCAAAATGCATTTAAAGACTATGTATATGCCAAAAGACCATACTACTATGTGGTTACACATTATCTACGGTATCTAAACATGCTGGTTCAACAGAAAATTAAAACATCCACATGGAAAAAGAACCATGGCAAGAAAACCTTGGGAACAAAAGTAGGGGAAGTTATGGACTCGAATCTACTCAGACTTCACCTTAATCCATCACTTCCCACACCCCATCAAAATAGAACACTTTTTGCTCAAAGTAAATACACGTACGAAACCCAAATAATGAAGACATAGTATATACATTAAAAACCATCATTTTAAAACTAAACATCCAAAACATAAGTAAAACTAACATCCAGCAGAAAATATTTACACAAAATCAAAAAACCAACATAATAAAAATATTGTCTAACAAAGAGAACAAAGTATCCATAGATAAAACATAAGGGTGGGGTCAAAAAGTTCAAACATCATGTTGCTTAAGCACCAGTATCCATCTGTTCAGTAACCCACGTCAGCTCGAACCCCTCCTCGCATATCTGGCTAGCTATCCACTATAGTAGCTCGGTCTTGGCCCCAACATCTTTCTCACTCACCACTCTCCTCATTTTTTCAATACGACTATCGTACTCTGCAGTGGACTGAGGCACTCGGTAGGTGGGCCCAAACTGAATCCGTCAGATAGTCTCCTCCAAAATAGGAACTCTCCGACATGGCACCACTTGTAACCTAGGCTTCTTGATCGGCTTCTATTCTTTGGCAGCCCTCGACGAAGTGTAGCAAGATAGGCTGCATAAAACTCATGGACTACGTAAGGGGCATACTTGCCCAGCTGCTGTGTAGTCCATCATAATCCATGTCTGTCTATCTCCGCATCTAACCCTGGCACCCAATCCAGCCTAGAGTCGTTTAGCCTGGACTCCTAATGGAATTGTCGAATTAGTTAGCGCTGACCCTTTGGCTCTAGCCCTGGTCATATATCTCCTTCATTCCTGCAATGTACCATTTGCGGCCGGCTAGGGGTTGTGATAGGACTTCCTTCGGCTGGGGTTGTGACCCCTCCTCAAAATCTATCTCGGTATGTGTGTGGGTCATCTGTGGTGAACTACTCTCAGACCCATCTCCAACACCCTCCTGTTCCTCCTCTTCAGACTGGGAGAGCAAATACTCACTTCCAAAGGTGTCTGAACTATACAAGCCCAAGTCTGAGGTACGTTAGCCTCGGGGTCTATTCTGACCTTGTGAACTTCTAAAGACCCCTCAGATCTCTTAGTCCCAGAAAATTCTGCCCACCAACCTCCATTGGAATGTTTGGATTACTCGCTTTTCATTAAGAGGCATGATATCTGCAAGCCAACCACACAATAACATGTGAACTTCAAGATGTTTGACCGAACAATGATCTCATAATAAAGAACAAAATAATAACACTTAAACATAGACAGTTACTTGATACAGTTGCAGGTCTACAACTATAAGGGCAGGTACGACTCATAGGTTGTCCTAGAATCACACTCCAGCCTCGTAGTACCAAAGTTTCTAGAAAAAATGCAATCTAAGATCAGATACGAGGTGCAGTTATTACTCATAGGGTGGCCTACGAGTTGTCGTCTGGCCTTGTAACTCATTCAGAGGCATTTTTGACATCCCAATCAGACTCATGAGACCCCTACCACAAGTCATAGCAGATGTTATGAATCATAGGTGGGTCTCATATGAGAAATGTAAAGGAACCACAGGTGATCGGTGCCTGCTACGAGGAACCTCTATGACTCGTAGGGGATCCTACGAGTCGTAGGGAGACCTCATAGCTGGAAATAGAAGGCACTTGTTGTGCCTATAACATTTCCCCAAGAACTACAAACAAATTAAACACAAACTAAAAATTATCAATTATAAGAGCAACACAATAAATTTGACACACAAGCAGACCCACTACGGAATAAGGCAATTATAACAACCATTACCCCCAAAGATCGAAGCCAACCTCACATTACCTCAAGCGAAACCAAAAGCAATTTCATCTCCAAACTCACTCTCGTTATCAAAAACGTTCAATTGAGTTGCAAATGAAATTCAAACACTTTCGATAAAATCCAGCAAGATGAGCATTTAAAGCACACCTCGATTTTTCAACATCCCATTCTGAAAACAATTTGACCAATGTTCAGACAACATTTAAGCACTATAGTTAAGGGGACATTATTCTCACAGCATGACAACCCACACAAGAATTTCGAACAAGGCTTAATTCATAGCAATAATTTCAAAGCACTCAAACCCAAGTTTTCATGTCTAGACCAAAGCATCACCATATGGGTATGAATCTTCATGATTAAACTGATACACCATCATCTGAAGAATAAAACTCACCAAAATAGTGCATTAATATTAACCATAAAACCTACCAAATGGTAGAAAATTGAACCAATGCAAAGTAGATAGAAAAAACGCATTGAGACCCTAGAGAATGGTGTCCTCGCCGGAGTACTTTCCAAAAAATGATGTGGGTAGCTAGGATTTTGATCAGAACAAAAAATTAGGGGAATGATTTGGGGGTTTCCATTAGGTTTAGGGCAAATGGAATGAAAATAGGGGTCAAATTTTATTTTGACCCCTTTTATATTAAACCGAGTCACCTCTTTTTAAAAGTTGCAGATCGGGGTCTACGAACCCCAACTACGAGTCATAGGGTATACTACGACTCATAGTTCCTGGTGTTGTAGCAGGTCCAACACTTAGAGAAAAATAGAATTCATGCCTGGCATTAAGAACCCCACTTACGACTCGTAGGAGACCCTACGAATCATAAGGTTGGCTCGTAGTGTGTGTGCTAACTTTTAACACTCATAGTTTCCCTCTATAAGGCATGACTACAAGTTATAGTGGTGACTACAATTCATAGACCTGTTTGTAGAGGCTTCTCCAAGTGTCATGTTCTCACATCTTCGGTTCTTTAATTTCCACCTGCAGACCAAATCTCAAAACACAACAATCTTCAAAATATTACAACTGCATCAATGTATTTCAACTTAAAACCACCAAACACCTTACTACCTAAGAATTTCAATAACCAAATACACTTAAAACAAACCAACAATCATCAAAGATGTTTGCATTGTCTCCCAAGAAGCGCCTTGTTTAACGTCGTGGCTCAACTTTGTCTTCATTCATGATCAACTGTCATCAAGTGACCAAACCTCTCTCTTCAAGTGATCCGGATGTTTCAATGAATGGGTGATGTTGGACACTACCTCTGCATCATTGAACCTAAATCAAAGTCAACCAGAATCCATATCCACAAGAGCTCTCCTAGTGGCCAGAAATAGTATTCCCAAAATGATGGGTACCTCAAAATCAATCTCACAATCAAGGATCACAAAATTCACGGGAAAGATGAATTTATCAACTTTAATAAGCATATCAAGAAGTATTCCTCCGGCTTTTTAATAGTTTGATCCGCCATGAGCAATCACATTCTTGTCGGAGTTGGAGTGCCAAGACCAAGCTTTTTGAATACGTCAAGAGGCATTAGATTGATGCTTACAATGCTCTTGTGAATTCCACATCACAAATAGAGCAAGGGATGGTGAATGTACCGGGGTCCTCTTGTTTTTTGAATAAGGCATTTGGTCATGATCGCACTATATTGTTGGATCTCTTGCGAGAGATCTTGGCTCAAAGTGTATTTTTTTTGTTACCAAATCCTTCATATCCTTAGCATACCCGGGCATCTTCTCCAAAGCTTCTAGAAGGGGAATGTTGATGGATAGTTGCTTCAACATCGAGAGAAAGTGTTTGAATTTGCCTCATCTTCCTTTTTCTTAAGCCTTTGAGGGAAAGAAGGATGAGGCTTTGGAATTGACATACTTTTTTCGTGCTCCCTCACCTCTTCTCTTTACATCCTAATGATTTCCGGACCTTCTCCCTCAACCACAACTTCACCACCAACACTCTTCTCATCAACTTCATCCATAATCACTGGCATAGGGGGATGAACAGTGCTTTTTCCACTCTTAGTCACGACTTCCATGCAATGCCCTCCAATTTTAGGATTTTGAACAGTGTTACCTTGTAACGTGCCCTTTTGGCATTGGTTCAATTGCAAAGAAACTTGTGCAAATTGTTGCTCTAGTTGCTTAATCGCCATCGAGTAAGACTCTATTATTGAGCTAGTACTTGAAGTATCCTCTTTCATTCCCTTTAAGGTTTCATCTTGGTGATCGGCTCTTTTCAACAACTTGTCAAACATCTCTTCAACCGTCGAAGTGCTTGGTACAGCATCATAGTTGTGGGGTGGCACATAAGGACTATTCCTATAACCATCTCTTCTACCCCATTCGGCATCTGGCATTCTATCCCTTTCATAGTAGCCACCTCGATTATCTCTATAAGTACTATCACGATTATAGTTCTGACCTTGATTCCCGGAACCTTGCCTCCAATATTCCAAGTTAGAACCTTGGGGGTTATTTCAAAAACTCGCCGCTTGATTTCTCATGATGCAAGCATCTTTATCAAAGAATGGATTTTCATATATGGGAGCCTTAGGAGTTTCGTGAGTGACAGCTTGGATACTGGCTTGGATTTGCTTCAAGACCAAGCCCATACTTGTGCGAATTTGAGCAAGTTTCTCCATGATCTCTTTATTGACCTTTACTTGCTCATTGTTGGTGTTGATCGCACAAGAAGTCTTTATTGCACCTCACTCTCATTGACCTCATGCTTGATTGGTTCTTACAATTTGCTCCATCCTTACAGCTATTAATGAAAGGGGTTGGTCAAGAAACATGCCTCCCATGATTGTGTCGGCGCAAGCTTGACTATTCTCGTCAAGTGCCCGATAGAAAATCTCAACCAATGGATCATCAATAATCTTGTAATCGGGGACATCCTCAAGCATTTGGTAACTCTCTCCCATGTGGTACTAATAAAATCACCTGGAAATTGCTCAAAGTTTCTAATTTGATCTTTGAGCTTTAGCTTCTTTGATCTTGGGAAATATCTTTCTAGAAACACTCTATGAAGCTTTGCCCAACTTCTTATAGTACCCAAAGAAAGCTTAGACAACCACAACGTTGCATTCCTAGTTAGTGACAAAGGAAACACCTGCAAACCAACGGCATCAAGAGAAAGATTTTGTATTCCCATGACACTCTTGTAGACAAAAATCACATTGTGGAGATGACGATCAGGATCCTCTAAAGGTAGCCTTGTGAATAACCCATGGTTTTTTAGCATTTGATGTAGCCCACTTGACATCGAGAACTTAGTGGCTACCGGTAGTGGAGGTAACACTATAACACCAGTAACATCCAAGGCCATAAGGTTTAAGCGATATTGGTTCCAACTATAGGTGTTCTCATTGAAATCCCTACTTTGTGGTCGATCATCCCTTGGAGGTGGATTATTTTGTCTCCTCACATCATCATTCATATTCATGTCTTCCTCAACTGCGCCTTCCTCATTCATTTGAGCCATTCTTCTAAAGAGCCGATGGATCTCCAAATTAATTAGCAAAGGGAGTGCCTTAGCTCCTTGTGTTGGGCATACAACCTATATATCCTGCAACTAAAATCAAATAACAAAACAAAAACAAAAGTAAAATACAAGAGAGTTTAGAAATTAACACTTGAACTAACTAATAGTGAAATCAAGTCAAAACCTAATCGTATTCCCCGGCAACAGGGCCATAATTTTTTATGATGTTCATGCCCCAATAAGAAAGTGGTCGCTGTTAGCAATTAATCTATTAGAAGGTTAGGGTCGAATCCACAGGGAATACAGGGTTTGATTACAAGAATTCACTATAAATCATTTCGAGTATCTATAACTAAAATCTCTAAATGGAGGGTGTGATTCAAAAATAAAACAAAAATAAATATTATACTATGACACCAGAAAACACTCAATTTTAGGGATAACTTGGGAGTTATGTTCCCCATGGTTCATTGACTCAATTACACTAGACAACTAACGATAATTTGAAATTCGCATGTAGAATGGTAACTTAGGTTCTTCTGGCCCTCTTGTGAAGGTGAAGGTCGAATTTCACCATGGCGCTTGATCCTAAACCATGGTGTGCCAACTAACCATTACCTATTATCCTAGTTAACCTCCCCTTGGTGAGTTTTAGATGATTAGATGAGAACACATTAATCGAATCCTGTCATCTACTTCCCTTTTCCTATTTATCATTACATTGGTCGGGATCGTGATAGTAGGCGGGGTTTGGTGTTGGCCGCCACCACCAAACAACAATCATAATGAAGAGAAGTAGACAATACATACAAAACCCCAATCATAGAAATGAAATAAATCTAGGTCATCTCAAATCAACTACCCATGGTTCCCATAACCCCAATTTGTGGGTGCTTAGCTACTCATGGCTAAGGCAAAATCAACAAAAATGCAAAAATAAGACATAGTTGAGAGTTTTACCCAAAGCAATGAAGTTGAAAGCACCAAAAGTTGCAAACCACAAGATTGATATATTGAGAATAAATACAATGTGAGATTTGCACTCCCCAAAAGTGGGTTTTCCAAGAGAAAATAAAACTCTATCCTAAAACCTTAAAATATTCTTGAGAGAATATTCAAAGGTGAAGTTCAATATCTAGAATCTTGAATCTCTAATCTGCAGTATCCCTAATAAAACCCTAGCTTGAAATATTTACAGTGTTAACAAGTTTACCCTAAAAATTACATAGAAAAGACAGCTGGCATCTAGTTTGTTTCGCAGGTACGACTCATAGGGTGACCTACGAGTCATAATCGGGGTCTCGTATTAGGTTTTTGGCATTTTGGACTCAACTGGTATGACCCACTAGTAGGAGTCATTACTTGGGCTACGACTTGTATTCTCCTCTCATAGTCTAGGCCTTTAGTTTTTTCGTCCTAAGTTTTGTCTCTCTATTTCCTGCTATGAGTCCACCTATACGAGTCGTAGTGAGACCTATGACTCGTAGGGTGGCCTCGTAGGGCTGATCTCCACTTGGCAGATTTCTGACTTTTGTTCTCTCTTTCTGGCTATGAGATCACCATACGACTTGTAGCTTGGGCTATGGCTCATAGGTAAGCTCGTATGTCTTGTACTTCAGCAAAATCTGTAATTTTTTCTCCAAAATCATGTCAATCTACCTTTCCTGCAATAACAACACGATAACAAAAAGTCACATTAAGACCTCACAAAATTTCTTATTTTAGGCATCAAATGTGCTGTATTTTGACTGCACATCACTCTTCCGAACTCACCCTCATAGTTGCAAGCACCTTATATACCTCATCATAACCTCTTAGAGATACTCTTGCATTTTGGAATCGTGAATCTCTAGAGGGTTCATCCTTGCAAAGTCCCTAACTCTTAAGGCTGGAGTAGGAGCATGAGGAGCTTGGGCACCTTAGTTTAATTGAGTAATCACGGCATGGGCTAACATGGTAATGGCATTTCGAAATTCAACCTGTGCATCCCGTCCTTCTTGGGAAGATAGACGAGTCGTGCCCTCCTCGGGAGAGCTAGCCCTTTGTGGCCTTCCTCTTAGTAGCGGCATAATCCAAAAGAGCAGCCATTAGGGAAGGAAATCTTATCTTTAGACCTAGAGAATAACGTAGATCATGAAGAAGTGAACCATTTCCTAAAACGCCTCATAACCTGCTATTCACAGTTGTGGCGCGCTTCACAACCATGAACAAGACTCTACTTTATGTGATGTGTTGAATTTTTGAGGACCCTTTACAATCAAATGCTCTAATACCAAGCTTACCACAACCTAAGCCGAGGGCCTAGATATGACACGGCAAATGGGAATTTAAAGGGACCCTAAACAAGCCTCTTAGCATAACATTCACACATACTTAGTTGCAGAAGCAAAATAAAATAACAAATAAGTAATAATATAGCATAGACATAAAGAAGTCAAGCTCAATACATAATATCCATATCTAACAACACCTCTACTTTAGATGGAGCGGTGGCCAAGACATCTCTCGGGCTCACCCTCAAAATAAGTATACAAAATTAGACAAGTCTTATCAAAAGCATGAAAGTAAAGTGGAATATCATTCCTAGAGTGGAGGACTTAAAAATAGTAGCCTTCAAGAATCTGTCTAGCCACATGGAAGAGGAGGATCAATAGGAGCTCCGATCCCTATATGGTGATATGATATAGGCATAGAGTATGTGTTAGTACTTGGAATATACTAAGTATGTGGGGTGAGTACTTGGAATGTATTATGTATGCGGGGTGCAATACAACAAGGATAATAAGCCATAATAATTAAGATGCATAATCATAATCATTAGACATGCGCTCAATATGACATGTATAATCACTTAGGATAAAACATGCATGAAGATAATCATACTTGCATAACTTGTATAACATAATAAAGTAGCATAAGTAACTCATCAAAATATCTTGTACTGGAGGGTGAGGAATACACCTTAGGTTAGAACCCCTTCTAGCAGGTATTGGGTAGTACATGAGGGTGATGCATATAACTTAGTTCATAAATCATATAACCACTAGATAGTGCATAGTATTAAGTCTTACATGAGGGTGAGACACATAACTTAGTTCATAACCCCTTCATGTAGACATTTGCCTTGTACTAGAGGGTAAGGAATACAACATAGTTCATAACCCCTTCTAATAGGCTTCATAATTCACATGAAAATAAAACATAGCATAAGTTCTCAATAATTCACTTATAGATAGTAGAAACCTTTATGAGTTTAATACATGCTTGGAAGCCCATAACATATTGTAAAAGCACTTGTCTTGCAAATCATACAACAACCTTCCATCAATATAAGATTCATAATCATGCAACCTTAATCAATCATGGTAGGTATGCATACATATGCTTAAAATCATGCAATTTAGGAGTGTAAGACAAGAAGGAGTGAAATCAGTTCATTATAAAGTCATTCAAATCAATCCACCATCATTGTAGTATAACCCGCGATTTGGGTATCATGAAATCCATCTCAAAAGTTCTCAATCTTCCGTAGTTTTCATAGTTCATATCATGCATAGCTTCAATAGATAAAAATCAATTCATGGAAAAAGCTTTCAATAGGTATTCATGCATATTTAGTCAATACATGAAGAATCCAAACTCCAATCATACTTATAATGCATAATAAAAAATTTACTCATAAAGTATTCAACCTTACAATCATGAAATTTAAAAGAGAAGGAAGCTTTGGCTTCATTGGTGGAAGGATCCCATGAATAAAATTCACATACCTAAACTTGAGACTTTCTTGAAAAAAACTTGAGGAAGACTTGAAGCTTGCATTGAAACCTTAAATTCCAAAATTGGTCATTGAGATTCTTGAATTTTAATGGGACATTGAATGATGTTTTGGTGAGGATTTGAGAGGGGTTTTGAGAGTCTTGAAGTTGAGAAAGGACTAAGGAGGGAGGGTTTCACGTTTAAATAGGCATGGGTCATACCTAAATTCCCTTGAACGAAGCTCGAAAAAATAAGGAAAAATTTACACTGAGCTCGCTCCCAGGGAGCGACGCGGCTCTGTCGCGTATCGTCACAGTTTCTGCTCCCTATTGTGAAAATTATTTTTCGCTATGAATCTTCTAAAAATCAAGGCCCACACTTTTCCTACACAATTTTGCCCCCTGAACAAGAATATAAAGTCGGATTTTCGAAATCATCCACGAATTTTGAGATATTCAAGAAATACACTTATAGGGCATTCTGAAGCACATGATGCGTGTTACATAATCGAGAGTAAATGAAAAGTGGGTTTACTTAGAATGGTTAAAAATTTTGGAATGCAAATTATTATTATTATTTTTTAAAAAGGACTTTCGTTCTACTTTTAGATTTTGAATTTCAAATTTCAAGATTTAAGTTTCCCACTCTTCTTTATCTTTTCATCTCGTTATCCTTCTTCTATTTTCATTTCCTTTTATATGGTATATTCATTTAAGTAGGTGGATCACATACTTAAGCAAACAAGCTATCAATTTCTTTTAATCAGGTGGATTATTCTAGTTAAGCAAGTAGGACGTGAAGTAAGTAGCTTGCATAAGTAAGACATATAAACAATGTCTTAAATAAGTAAGATGTCCGCTCGTTTACCTCATAGTTATGATTTTCAAATGAGTTTGAATTGTTCATTAATGTCAATATATTATTTGTATAAGATTCGTCTTTTGCTACTAGATATTGACGCTTTTCTTTTACTTCATCTTTCTTATAATCATTTGAGGAGTTTCATGAAAGTTATCATATTTTGAGATATTTGATTCCATCTTTTTCAGTCAAGATAATTCATTTTTCAATCATCTTTCTTTTTAAGTTATGAGTTATCATATTCTAGGGACTAGTTTCCATTTTGTTTTAGTTAGGATAATTAATTTTTTAATCATCTTCCTTTTTAGGAACCCTTTTCTTGTAATCATTCTTTCGAACCTTATAGTGAGTAGTGTCAAATTTTCTTCACGAAATTTTTTATTTTGGAAAGCTATGAGAATTAATTTCACATGCTTTGAGGTGGGAGGGAGGGAGGTATTTTTTTTTTTTTTGTTAGAGCTTTTTCATCTTATATAATTTTAAACTTTTTGATAGATTTCATAAAAGCTCCACTCTATTGAAGGATAATGATGGAACTTTAGAAGCTCCAACGAGGATCATGCTAAAATAACAAATCATGGAATTCAATGATAACAACATACCCAGTATAATCCCACTAGTGGGGTATGGGGAGGGTCGATTGTACGCAGACCTTACCGCTACCTCATAGAAGTAGAGAGGCTGTTTCCTAAATAGAATTCAATGATAAGCTTAATGAAATTATATTTCAAATTAATTTGAAAGTGTCTTATGGGAGAAGGATGAATTGTCTAAATATTATAATTTTTTGATGACTCAATTGATGTCCAAGAGAGGAGCCGAGGGAGTTGGAGAGGGGGGAGGATTGAGATTCAAAATTCAGCCTTATAGAGGTTTAATGTGGCTCGTAAAAAGTTTAAAATCAATCTAAAAGGAAGTGATGACCTTTATCCCTTAAGTGGAGCTAAAATCAATGACTCAATCAAGCATAAATGAGACTCAAAACCCATGATCAAGAAACCAAAAAAAGCCATTAATGCAATCATAGATATAATATTTTTAATTGGGATAATTTTAAATATATATAATAAACTAATTAATTTACAAAAGATATAGTCATATTTTATTTATATTAAAAATAGTCAAAAATCATAGAAAACACATATGACTATGTTGTAGAGCTTGTCGAAAGTAATAAAAAGTGTACACTGACCATACAATGTAGATTACTTATTCATGAGTTATACACTAAATATACTTTGTGATATACTCAAAAATAGAATATAACTTGACTATACATCAAATATACACTGATTATGCATGTCTATATAACTATTGACCATTTTTCTAATAATTATTTTGGCTGAATGACCATATACTATAATTATCCCTTTTTAGTTTCTAGCTTGACAATCTTGTTAAGAGTTTATTTTACTAAAGTTTTAGAACTGAAATACTTGTTAAGCTCAAGATTCAGCATTATGAAACCCTGCAGAAGGTGGGAATTTAAAATATTTATGAAGTTTTCATGTGGCTTTCACCTATAATATATACTTAGGATAATCATTAATTAATTACAACTAAAAAAATTTCATTTCGACATTATGAGACAATAAAGTGCCAAGTATGTTTTTTCAAGTTATAATTAATAGTTGGTTATTTTAAATAACTTTCCCATAAAAGAACACGAAAATCTATAAGAAATATATTAAAAATGTATAAGATAAATAATTTACATTAGTGGTGAAGAAAGAAAAAAAGGAGTTGATTTGATTACTTAGCTTGTTGTTTACCTAAAAATGTACGATGTTAACAAATAAAAGGTGCAATATTAAAATCACATTTATAATGTTGAGATATTTGTGAGCTCCATGTATAAAGGACAGTCATTTAGTAATAAAACTTTTAAGCTTACTGTTTAACTTCTCTATTGTAATAATGAGTCTCTCATCTTACATTCTGAGCTTCATAATTGAAATATAAAACAGTTTCCTTTAACATTAACAAGAAAAAATGTGTAGCGAAAGAACGTTACTCTTAATGATCAAAGCAATAGCTGGTCCTCCTTTACCATAGCTGATCAATCTAGAAAGCAATAATGAGTTGTATGGGTTTGGAAGGGGTTGGGAATTGTAAAACCATTATTTATACCTCAAGTATCCATTTTTAATGGATAATACAGACATTATCAATATCTCATCCATTTTTTTTAAAAAATCAATCATCCAAAGCGTATTTAATTGGGTAGATTGGATGAATACTTCCTTTTCATCCATTTTGCAACAGTAAATCAAACTAAAGCCACATAAAACATCGGCATGTTCTTTGACTTGGTTTATTCAGTTTTAAATTTGGAAAAACCATCAATATGATTTGGTTCAATTTTTATAGAAGTTAAAACAAAATAAAGTCTCTCTCTCTCTCTGTATATGTGTGTGTGTGGATATATTTATTTTCTGTTCATAACTTCGTATGAGCATAACTATTTAATCTTATAGAGATTTTACTCTTTTCTTCTTTTTTTTTGTAGACACCGTTGTGTATGTTTATGGACATTCTCGTGGTACTTGCTTTGAGTTTTGTATTCTTCTATATTGAAGTTATATGGGAGAAGTGATTTATTTTTGGCCTTAATTATTATGGTAAAGTAAGTATGAAAGCATATATGAATATAAGGTGATTCTTTGATTTATTGATGTGAACATTGTCATGTCCCAAGATATACATTCCTCACAGATATTTGAATTGATAAGAGGTTCATCTATTTATTTGGTTCTTGCTTATCATATATCGACATATGAAAAATTTCTCTTTTGACTCATTGAGATTGAATAAAATGAGTTTGTTTGTCATGTGAAAAAATGAAAAAAGCAAATAAACCGACACACTGATTCAAAAGAGAAATGAGTTTATTGGTCGTGTGAGAAAAATGGAAAAAGCAAATAAACTAACTATTTTGTTTCGCTATTTGGCAAACTGACACAAACTGTTTCTTTAGGGTAAAAACTGAATCAAATGAACCATGAACACCCTTATATTTTGCCATTGTAACTAGAATTTATCTGTTATTTGCTAAACAGGTTTCGAAAGTGAGCACTGTTGGGCAGAGCTTGTACGGTGGGGCTTGGTAAGGCTGTAAATGTGTTTGACACACTGGGTAGCAGCACGACAAATTTAAACCTTAGTAGCAGTTTTGCGTCAAACACGGCAACCAAGGGAGATAAAATCTCAATTTTTGTATTTGAAGTTGCAAACACCATTGTCAAGGGTGCCAATCTTATGCATTCTCTTTCTGAAGAGAATGTGCAACATTTGAAGGAGGTGGTGCTTCCTTTATGAGGTGTGTATCTCTTGATGACGAAGGACATGGATGAACTCTTGAGAATTGCTGCAGCAGACAAGATGTGCTAACATTTTGAGATAGCTTATTGTCGTATAACATGCTACTTTCAAGTGATGTTTGCCAAAGTGAATATCTAATATTCTGTAATATGGCAGCGATGAACAGAAAAATTAATCTCAGTTAAAGTGGTTCGTTTTGGAAATCACTCTGAAGATCCTCAATGGCACAACTTGGAACGCTACTTCGAGAAGTAACCTCTATAAACTTGTTTGTTATTGTTTGCTTGTCAGTACTACATCCCAAAGAGTGGTCACATCATTAAAATAGAACATTTCAATTTATTTAGGCTGGAAGCTAATCCGACACCCCATAAGAACTTAAATGAAGAAGAAGCTGTAATGATGCAGTTTATGATCTTTATCTAGTATACAGCTGTGAGTTTCATCTCATTATGAGTGCATCTTTTGATCTCCCATTTCCGTGCTTATTCTGTTATCTGGTCATCTCTTGATCTCTCATTGCCATATTTATTCTATTATCTGGTCATCCCTTGATCTCCCATTGCCGTATTTATTCATTATCGTACCATCTTTTGATTCTTTAGTTTGGTTTCAAAAAATAGTGGAGAAGAAAAAAGGATCTTATGTTGCCCCAATTGAAGAGGTCATGCAAATTTAAGACTGTTAGAAAAGAACACCAGTTATTGATGCTCTGGAAAAGTAGGTTATTGTTACTACATATAGAACTAAATGTAACTAGTACCGTCACTGCTGTGTCATCAGCAGTTCTAAGAATATCATAAGAAGACTGGGGGGAATCATAGACGGTTATTTATTTTGGTGGCCTACAACATGGATTCACAGGACAAGTTATCACATTCAAAAGTAAATAGTGGAAAATAGAGTCTTACGCAAAGCAAGGATAATATATGTTCCACCAGGGAGGTGATTGCATTTCTCCTTTCTGTTTTGGGATGGAAGCACATGAGAGGCGCATAAATTCCAGCCAAATCCAACAGAAATTTGACAAGGAGGGATGTTGCAGAGTTTAGATTGAAATTGAAATTGGTGAAGGATTCTACAAGATTTTGACTCGAAAACAAATTGAATCAGTTCATTTTTATTTTTATTTTGTATTGCTTGAAAGTCATCACAAAGTTCTGAGCACCAAAACCTGTGAGAACTCATAAATGAACCACTCAAATAGACATATTAGATTGAATCCCCCTTTACTTATAGTTAGGATCTCGATTGGCCTCTTTGATTCTATTCCCAAAAGCTGATAAAATAGGAGCCCTGTCTAACTTGATTGAGTCGAACACATTCTTTCGAATCGCCTTTTCCCATCCAAACAACAAAATTAGGAGGTTGGTCCATATAAACTTACTTTTTCCCGATTTGGAGTAGTTGCTACTATATCTGAGCTCTATTCATGATAGAATTAGTGAGATGATCACTCGTCCCTTCACCTTTGCATGAGGTTTAGTGATACACAGTAGTTTTTGGAGTGAGTTCCTTCCGTTCTTCCCAGCAGCAATGTTCCCTACCGCACTTGAAAGCTATTGTCTTAGATAGGAATTGGAAAAGTTGTAAAGGATCTCCCAGGTTCCAAATCTTCTAGTCATTTGGAGTACTACATTCCCTAGCAGTTCACTGTACATTGATGCAAATGTTGATCCTGCTTGACAATCCAAACATCCTAAGTCACCTAGTAGGCAAGACTCAAGAACTTTTTAACTTCTCTATTTCTTCACCCCATGCAAAAGATTATCCATGTCTTCTCTCTTGCTATGGCATTCTCCATAGTAAGGGATAATAATGGCAATCTCGTTATAGCTTTGTAGGATTTTACAATTTTTCCCAACTATTGATAGAGAATCATAATACTCCAGCAACAACATTTAAGTTTTCTTACCTTACATCATATTCCACGTGCTTGATGGAACTATGTTAATAGATTCTTGTTGATTTTTTGGGGTCATAAGTGAATGCTTAAAAAATAAAAGAACTGAAAAGGAAGGCATCACTATGAAACGCTGAATGAAAGTGTGAGATATATTGAAGAAAAATATTATTGACTTGTGTCTCTACATTATTACATTGAAACCCTATTTATAGATACAATATTAGACTCCTTTTCCAACTACTTTAATATAATACAATCATTTTCCAAGTAGAATTTAATATATTATTATTAATCTTATTCCTATTCTAAGTACAATTGTAGATATTATTTTTGTTCTTATTCCTATTCTAACACTTCCCCTCAAGTTAGTGAATACAAGTCATATGTACCTAACTTGTTATAAATGTAATTAATACAAGTCAGTTGAGCATTATGAATGCTTTTCTTCGTGATGATATCGATGGAGAATATATGGTGCAACCAACTGATTTTGTTGCTCAGGGGAGTTTGGTAGCCTTGTATGACGTTTGTAAGCCTTGTATGTTACTTGTGTAAGTCACTCTGTAGTATGAAATAATGTTTTGAGGTTGGCTCTAAATATAAGCTTGAAGTGCCATTCCACATTGTGAAGGTCTTTAGCAATAAATTCCTGGCCAGAATCTATTGGCTCATGTCCAGGGGAGGAAGGTATTTATTAACATGTTTTCTTAGAACAGAAAATCCACCATGAGTGCTTGTATCGAAGGCAGTCAAAATCTTGTAGAAGAAATGAACTATAGTCCTTGCAGGTTCAGGAAGGCTTTGATGCCGATGCTAGATTGAGCTAACCCGACTGGTCTGGATTCGAGCCCTCTTGAACTTGAAAGGCCTTGAGTTCATTCCTTTGCAAGATTTTGACTGTCCGAGATACAAGCACTCATGGTGGATTTTCTATTATAAGGAAACATGGAAATGAATGCCTTCCTCCCCTGGACATGAGCCAGTAGATTATGACCCAAGAATTGATTGCAAAAGACCTTCATAATATGGAGTGCCACTTCAAGCATATATTTGGAGGCCAACCTAAGAAGACTATTCATACCAAAGAATAACTTACACAATCAACATATAAAGCTGCCGAGGGAGGAATCTATATGGAGAAATTACCACATTTTGTTGCTCAGGGTGAGTTATGTAGCCTCGTATTTCTTTGTTATCCTATTAAGTTCGTTGTGTAAGTCACTTTTTGGTATAAAATAGTCTTCTGAGGTTAGCTTCTAAATATATGCTTGAAGTATGATTCCACGTCATGAAGGTATTTCGCAATTAATTTCAAGGCCAGAATCTTCTAGCTCATGTCCAAGGGAGGAAGGCATTAATTAGCATGTTTCCTTAGAACAGAGAATCCACCATAAGTGCTTCTATTGGAGGCAGTCAAAATGTTGCAGAAGGAATGAATTCTAGGCTATGCAAATTTAGGACAAATTCGACACCAAAGACAAATCGAGATAAACCGATTGGTTCGAAATTAAGCCTTCCTGAACCTGCAAGGCCAAAAATTCATTCCTTTTGCAAGGTTTTGATTACCTCCGATTCAAGCACTCATGGTGGAATTGTTATTCTAAGAAAACATGTTAATGAATGTCTTCTGCCCCTAACATGAGCCAACAAATTCTGACCTAGGAATTGATTACGAAAGACCTTCATGACGTGGAATGGCACTTCAAGCATATATTTAGTGGTAAACCTCAGAAGGCTATTTCATACCATAGAATGACTTACACAAACAACATACAAAGCTGCAAAATGACATACTAGGCTACCAAACTCCTTCTAAGCAACAAAATCAGGTGGTTTCTCCATATAGATTTCTCCCTCGAGATCATCTATTTCTTTACCCCCATCCAAAAGTTTATTCATGTATTCTCTCTTGCTATGGCATTCTCCATGGAAGGGATAATAATGGCAAGCTCATTACAGCTTTGTAGGATTTTACAATCGTTCCCCAACTACTGATTTAAAATCTTAATGCTCCTCCAATCACGACCCAGACATAGGGCCTAGATGTGACACGACATATGGGAACCCGAGAGCCCCTAAACAGGCCTCAAGATACCAAAACTTTCATCATTGGTTCGAAAGCACAATCATCAATCAACACATAGTTTTAAGGTACGGGAAAGTAGGACTCACGCTATTGGGGCAATTCAGGAAATAGGATCTTTCTATCAACATAAGAGCAAGTCATATATCGGTACTTAAAGATAACTAAGTACATAACATAGACTTAACCATAACTCATAGCATATATTGTGAAGAGGTTTACAAGGTGTCCAAAAATGCCTCTACATAGATGGGTTAGGGGCCAAGACAAACTCTGGGCTCACACTCAAGTACTAAGATGAAGAGGTAACATAGATAGATGGATGGTGGTTTGTCCTTAAAAGATAGGACTCACCACTACAAGCAAAAATGGAATCCAAGCTAAGCTCAAACAGTAGATGATCAAGGTCCCCGATCCCTACATGGTAAAAATCATGTAGGCAAGAGTATGCGTTAGAACGTTTGAATGTACTTAGTATGCAGGATGCAATGTGTGTAACTTACTATAACCTGCACATCAATGTTAGATGACAAAGGCACATACTATCGAAAGAGATATATAACAAGGAATGTAAAGATAACAAGATTCCATAAAATTCATGCTGCATGAAATGCATATGATGCTCATATTCATAGTGGGGATGTGATATTAACTGATATGAGTAAGACCATTCGAGCTATTATTTGAAATCGCGATGGATACCCCTCACCGGTAGAGAGGTAGTCTACTTGCCAAAGGTAAACCATACTTCACCTTATGAGAACACATCCCATTTCATATGAAGCAACCTTCCTTACGAGAACACATCCCATTTCGGATAGGATTTCCATAAATCACAAATCAAATAATGTCTTCTCCTTACGGGAACACATTTCATTTTAGAGGCATCTTTCCTTATGGGAACACATGTCATCTCGAAAAGGATCCTATATTAGGCACATAGTTCAAGGAATGAGAGCACATCCTCCACTTGTTGGTGCTAAGTC
>JAABOM020089977.1:0-28955 GCA_011800125.2 Solanum clarkiae | reverse complement strand
TAAACCAACATTTTAAAAACTAACATCCAAAACAAAAGTAAAAACAACATTCAACACAAAACACTTGAACAAATCCAAAACCAACATAACAAAAACATTATCCACAAAAAGAATAAAGTATCCACAGATAGAAAATAAGTGTTGGGGTTAAAAGTCAAACATTATGGTTTTCAAGCATCGACATCTGTTTGGTTGGCAGGGTCCTGGAACACGGCCTCCTCCTCAGTAGTCTGGGCTGCAGCTGTAGGTGAGCTACCTTCTCCAGGTGTTGTCTGCTGCGCCCCGTCGCTTTGTATGGCTGCCATAAGTAGCGACTCCTACACCACCTCCTCTGGTATCTGCTCCTCCTCCAGTGCTGCTGGGTCATCAGGTCTAGGCCTCTTCTGGCTCATCTTTGGGTCATCCATCTCGAGGGTCCTCTTCCCATGGGCATGCGGGTGGTCAGTTAACCAGTCAAAAATCTCTTCACCCACTGGTGCCACCTCCGGGACTGTAACAGGGGCTGCTAACATTTGCAATAAGTCTGCCTTAAACTTGGCCAACTCCTCTGTCACTATGCTTATGTCAGCAGGCCGAGAACCCTCAAGCCTTCTATGGACTCTCTCCTTGAATGCATCTACTCGGGCATCGACCGCTCTAACTCTCTCATCCACCAAATTGCAGGTGAATGCCTTTGCCCTCTACTCTGAGTCCCGAATAGTTTGGTTGACCCATGGTCTAACCTGAGCTGCTAAAGCCTGTAGCCTGAGCTCCGGTGCAGCTACCTTGCACACCAATGCCTGAAAAGCAACAGTAGAGATAAGAGAATCAACATGCATAGAAGATGATAGTAGTGCGGGAGTACTGGAGGATGGCGCTGACTCAATCTCAACAGCTAGGGAAGGCTCTGCAGTAGCTGGAGTAGTACCAGTGGTGGCTGGAGTCAGAGGCTCAACAGGGAATAGATCTAGGATGGCCGGAGGAGCTGCTTATGGTAGGGCTATCGGGTTCTCATCAGCCTTTATCAGGCTGCGACCCATGGTGACAATAGCCTCTATATGATGGTCCTGGTGGGGTTCGACACGAACACCCGCTGCACTACATAAATGGTGGATCAAAACATGGAATAACAGTGAGGTGCTGGTTTGGACAGCGGACTCGTGAATCTGCTCAAAGATAATCTGGGCTCAATCTATCTCATAACAACCTAGGATGCTGGCTAATAGAACGACTTGCTCAAGCGGTGAAGGTAGTCCAGATATGATAATGGTTGATCGACCATCAAAACTTGGCCCGGAAGGAAGGTACGCTTTCACTATCTGATCAGCATGGTTTGTGATCCACGTAGGCTCGAAGCCCGCCTAAAAAATCTAGCTGGTACCATTGCAGTAGCTCAGTTTTGGTCCCAACGTCCTTCTAATCACCACTCTCCTCATCTTTTTCAATGTGACCATCATACTCTGCGATGGATGGAGGCACTCTATAGGTGGGACCAAACTGAACCCGTCAAATCATCTCCTCTGAAATGTCAACTCTCTTGCCTCAGACTGATACCACTCTTAATCTAGGATGCTCAATTGGCTTCTTGTTCTTTGGCAGCCCTCGGCAAAGTGTAGCAAGGTAGGATGCATAAAACTCATGGACTACGAAAGGGATATACTTGCCCAGCTATTGAGTAGTCCATTGTAGTCCGTGCCTATCTATCTCCACATCTAACCCTGGTACGCTATCCAACCCAGAGTTGTTCAGCCTAGACTTCTCATAAAATTGTCTAACTGGTTTGCCTTGCCCCTTTGGCTCTAACCCCTAGTCATAGATCTCTTTCATTCCTGCAATGCACCATCTGGGGTCGGCCGGGGTCAGTGATTGTATCTCCTCCTGCTGGGCCTGTGAGGTACTCTGAGACTCTGACATTAACCTCGAATGTGTGGTGGTCATCTGTGGCAAACTACTTCCAGACTCGTGTCCGTCACCCTCCTGTACCTCCTCTTCAGACTGGGAGGAACTGCTAAATCCATAGGTGCTTGCACTGTACGTGCCCAGGTCTGAAGCGCAGTAGCCTTGGGGTCTATTCTGACCTTGTGAACCTTTATAGAGCCCTCAGATCTCTCAGTCTCATAGGACACGTCAACCCACCTCCGTTGAAATGTTTGAATCACTCATTTATTCTTTGGACTCAATATATCTGCAAACCAACCACACAATAACATGTGAATTTCAAAATACTTGACCAAATAATGAGCACATAACAAAGAACAAAAGAGAAATTAAACATTGAAATCAAAAAAGAAATTCCCTGATATAGTTGCAGGTCTGCAACTACGAGATGCAGGTACGACTCGTAGGGTGGCCATGAGTTGTAGTTTGGCCTTGTACCTCATTCCAGGGATATTTTTAAAACCCCAGTCAGACTTACAAGAACCCTACTATGAGTCGTAGCAGATGCTACAAGTCGTATGTGGGTCTCGTATGAGAAATGTGAAGGAACCACAAGTGACTAGTGATTGCTACGAGGGACTACTACGACTCGTAGGGGAACCTACGAGTCGTAGGGAGGCCTCATAGCTGAAGACAGAAGGCACCTGTAGTGCTTACTTCATTCCCATAAAAATTATAAGTATTACAAATACAAAGCATTGACAATCATCAGAGCAACATATTATATTTGGCACACAATTAGATCCACTACAAGATATGGCCATTATAACAACCATTTCCCCAAAGAATAACATCAATCCAACATTACATCCCAGTAAAACCCATAAGCTATTCATCTCCAAACTCACATTTACTATCAACACAACAATCCCTTGAGATGCAAGGAGAATTCATACACTATCAATTAAGTCTAACAAGATGAGGCATATTAACACACACCCACATTTTCCAAATTCCAATTCCGAATTTAATATTCACAATGATCATTCAATAATTAAGCACCACACTAAAGTGAACATTATTCTCACAACACAAACACCTACATAAGAATTCTGAATAGGGCTCAAATCATAACTGAATTCTCAAAGCACTCAAACCCTAATTTTTATATCTAAACAAAAGCATCATCACAAGGGTGTGAATCCTCATGACGAAACCGATCACACAATCATCTCAAGAATGAAACTCACTATAACAGTGAATTAAAATTAACCATAAGGCTTACCAAATGGGAGAAGGACCAAACCAATGCAAAGTAGAGGAAAAGAGATGCCCCGAAACCCTAGTAAAAGAGGAACTCATTGGAGTAATCGCCAAAAAATAATGTGGGTAGCCGGGATTAAGATCAAAATAGTGAAAGACAGAGTGGGTTTGGGGATTCACAGTCGATTTAGGGTAGGTGAAATGAATTTAGGGGTCAAAATAAATTTTGATCCCTTTTATACTAAACCAGGTCAACATTAAAAATCTGTCGTTCGGGGCTACGAGACCCTGACTACGAGTTGTAGGGTGTCCTACGAATCATAGTATCGGTCTCGTAGCATACCCAACACTTGTAAAAAAAATTTGATTTCATACCTGGGCATTACAAACCCCACTTACGACTCATAGAAGAGCCTACGAATTGTAAGTTTGGCTCATAGTGTATGTGCCAATTTTTGATACTTACTGTTTCTCGCTACGAGGCATGAATACGAGTTGTAGTGTTAACTACGACTCGTAGGCCTGCTTGTAGAGGCTGCTCCAAGTGTCATTTTCTCACACCTTTAGTTCTTTAACTTCCACCTGCATACCAAGTCTCAAATCACTGTAATCTTCAAAATATCACAACTACATCAATGTCTTTCAAACTTAAAAAAAAAACAACACCTTACTACCTAAAAATTTCAATAACCAAACACTTAAAACAAACCCATAATTATTAAAGATACTTGGGTTACCTCCCAAGAAGCACCTTGTTTAATGTCATTGCTCGACTTTGTCATCATCTATTATCAACAATCATCAAGGGCCCATATTTTACCCTTCAACTCATCCGAATGTTTCATTGATTGGCAGATATCAAACATAACCTTAACATCATTGACCCTGAACCAAAGTTGTCCTGAATCCATATCCACCAAGGCTCTCCCTGTGGCCAGAAATGATCTTCCCAAGATAATTGGCACCTCGAAATCAACCTCACAGTCAAGGATCACAAAGTCCGCAGGAAAGATGAACTTATTAACTTTAAAAAGCACATAAAAAAGTATTCCCTCCATTTCTTTGATGGTTCGATCTGCCATGAACAATCACATTCTAGTCGGAGTAGGAGTGCCAAGCCCAAGCTTTTTGAACACGGCAAGAGGCATTAGATTGATACTTGCTCCTAAATCGTACAATGCTCTTGTGAATTCAACATCACCAATGGTGCAAGGGATGGCGAATGCACCAGGGTCCTCTCTTGTGAGAGCTCTTGGCTCAAAGTGCATTTCTTTGTCACCAAATCCTTCATATACTTGGCGTATCCGAGCATCTTATCTAAAGCTTCTAAGAGGGGAATATTGATGGACAATTCTTTTAACATTGAAAGGAATTGCTTGAATTTGTCATCTTCTTCCTTTTTCTTAAGCCTCTAGGGGAACGGAGGAGGTGGTTTTGGAACCACCTTGACTTTCTCTTGCTCACCCACCTCTTGGATTTCCACTCTATTACTCTTTGGAATTTCTTACTGAATCCCTGACTTGCAATCAATGACCCTCTCATGAGATTCATCCTCAACCGTTGGCATAGGAGGATCAATAGTATTTTTGCCACTCTGAGTCATGATTGCTATACAATACCCTTGGTTTTTAGGATTTTGAACCGTATTGCTTCGTGAAGTGCCTTTTTGGTATTTGTTCAATTGTGAAGAAACTTGCCCATTGTTGTTCCAACTACTTAATTGCCACAGAACGAGACTCTATCTTTTGGCTTATGCTTGAATTGTCAATTTACATTCCTTTCAATGTCTCATCTTGGTGATTGGCTTTCTTCAATAATTTGTCAAACATCTCTTCGATCCTAGAGTTACTTGATTCGGCATCACGGTTGTCAGGTAGCACATGAGGTCCACTCGTATAGCCATCGTTTCTTCTCCATTCGGCATTTGACACTCTGTCTCTTTCATAGTAGCTACCCCGGTTGTCTCTATATGCACTATCACAATTGTAGTTCTGACCTTGATTCCCGGAACCTTACCTCTAATACTCCGAATTAGACCCTTGGGGGTTGTTCCGGAAACCCACCGCTTGGTTACTCACGAAATAAGCGTCTTCATCAAAGAATGGATCTTCATATATAGGAGCCTTAGTATGTTGGTAGGTGACTGCTTGGACACTTGCTTGGTTTTGCTTTAGGTCCAAGTCCATGCTCGTGCGAAGTTGATCAAGTTGCTCCATGATCTCTTCATTAACCCTTTCTTGCTCATTGTTGGTATTGACCGTACAAGAAGTCTTTATTGCACCTCACTCTCTTTGACCCCATACTCTGTTGGTTTTAACCACTTGCTTCATCTTAGTGGCTATCAATGTAACAGGTTGGTCAAGAAATATGCCTCCCATGATTGTGTCGGCGTAAGCTTGGCTATTATCATCGAGTGCCCAATAGAAAATCTCAACCAAGGCATCATCAACAATCTTATGATCGAGAACCATCCTCAAGCACTTGGCGAATCTCTCTCATATGGTACTAATAGAGTTGTCCGGTAATTGCTCAAAATTGTTTATTTGATCTTTGAGCTTTAGCTTCTTTGATATTGGGAAATATCTTTCTAGAAATACTCTTTGAAGCTCTACCCAACTTGTTATTGTAATCGGGAAGCTCAGATAACCACACAGCTACATTGCTCGTTAGTGACAAGGGAAACACCCGCAAACCAATGGCATTGAGAGAAAGATTTTGTGTCCCATGACACTCTTGAAGATGAAAACAACATTATGGAGATGATGATGGGGATCCTCTGAAGGTGGCCGTGTAAACAATTCATGGTTTTGGAGCATTTGAAGTAATCCACTTGACACCGAAAACTTACTGTCTGCCTATAATGGGGGCAACATTATAGAACAAGTAACGTCCATGGCCATAGGGGTCCAACGATATTGGTTCCAACCATAAGATTTTAGTTAAAGTCCCTAAGTTGTGGCCTATCATCCCTCGGGGGTGGATTTTCTTATCGTCCCAGATTGTCATTCACATTCATTTCTTCCTCAACTGCGATATACTCATTCACCTGAGTCATCTTCTATAAAGTCGATGGATCTCTAGATTGATCAGAGCTAAGGAATTATCTTGGCTCCTTGTGTTGGGCATACAACCTAATATACCTTGCACATAGAATCAAACAACAAAATCAAAAATAAAAGTAAATTACAAGAGAGACTAGAAATCAACACTTGAACTAACTAATAGTGAAATCAAGTCAAAACCTAGTTATATATTCCTCGACAATGGCGCCATAATTTTTTATGATGTTCACGCTCCAATAAGAAAGCGGCTGCTGTAGCAATTAACCTAATCGAAGGTTAGGGTCAAATCCACAGGGAATGCGGGGCTTGATTACAAGAATTCACTATCGATCATTTTGATTATCTATAACTAAAGTCTCTAGATGGGTTTTTTTTTGTGATTTAAGAATAGAAGTAAAATAAATACTATACAACTACGCGATGAAACACTCAATTTTAGGGACAACTTTGGAATTGTGTTCCCCATGGTTTGTCTACTCGATTACCCTAGACAATATAACTACAATTGGAGATTTGCATGCAGGACTGTAACTTAAGTTCTTCCAGCCTTCTTGTAAAGGTGAAGGTCAAATTTCACCATGGCGCATGGTCAGCAACCATGGTATGCCAACTAACCATTACCTAGTTCCCAGCTAACCTCCCTTTGGTCAGGTTTTGTTGATTAGACGAGAACACATCAATCGAATCCTATCATCTACTCCCTTTTTCCTATTCATCATTACCTTGGTCGGGATCGTGGTAGTAGGCAGGGTTTGGTGTTGGCCACCACCAAACAACAATCATAATGAAGGGAAAGAGACAACACATGCAAAACCCCAATCATAGAAATAAAATAAATCTAGGTCATCTCAAGTCAACTATCCATGGTTCCCATAACCCCAAGTTATGGGTGCTTAACTACTCATGACTAAGGCAAAACCAACAAAGATGCAAATACAAGACATAGTTGCGAATTTTACCCAAAGCAATGAAGAGTGATACACCACAAGTTGCAAACCACAAGCTTGATAGATTGAAAACGAATACAAAGTAGGATTTGCACTCCCCAAAAGCGGGGTTTCCAAGAGAAAATGAAAATCTATGCTAAAACCGTAAAATATTCTAGAGATAATATTTAAAGGCAATATTCAATGTTCCAACTCTGGGATCCTTCAAAATAAACCCTAACTTAAAGTATTTATAATAGTTACAAAATTAACTCTAAAAATTACACAAAAAAGACAACTGGCAGCCGGTACGACTCGCAGGTACGACTCAAAGGTGACCTATGAGTCGTAATCGGGGTCTCGTATTTGGTACTTGACATTTTGGATTCAACTGGTATGACCCACTGCTTGGGCTACGAATCATATGCTCCTCTCATAGTCTAAGCCTTCAATATTTGGTCCAAAGTCTTGGCTCTCTGTTCCTTGCTACGAGTCCACCTATATGAGTCGTAGTGAGACCTACGACTCGTAGTATGGCCTCGTAAGGTTAGCCTCCACTTAGCAGATTTTTTGATTTTTGCTCTTTGTTTCCTGCTACGAGATCACCATATGACTCGTAGCTTGGGCTACAACTTGTAGGTGAACTCATATGTCTTGTACTTCATCAAAAATCTGTGATTTTCTTCCAAAATCATGCCAACCTACTTTTTCTACAATAACAACACAAAAACGCATAAAAACCATAAAAAAGCGCATTAAGAACTTACAAAATCCCTTATTTTAGACATCAAATGTCCTGTATTTTGACAACATATCAGTGATCATCCCAACTCCCTTTGAACTCTTAATTCACAATCCCTCGACATATCTTCAAGCGTTTGAATCATTCTCTCAACTTGCCCATCGGCTTGAGAATTGAAAGTAGTACTCAACGTTACCATAATACTAAGATCCTTTTGAAAAGGCTTCTAAAAATGATATGTAAATTGAGAACCACAGTTCTATTTAATGGATAATAGGACCCCATACAATCTCACCAACTCTCAAATATATAACTTAGCATAATCTTCGGCACGACTTTATCATTCTATCCACAATAAATCATATGGAGGTCAAGTGTCCCTTAATCGTAGGCAAACCAACCACAAAATCCATGTTGATATCTTCCCACTTCTAAGTGGGGATTTCAATATCTTGGGATAGGCCACCCAACCTTTGAAGTTTAACCTTAACTTGTTGACAATTGGGACATTTCGCCATAAATCTTTCTATGTCCTTCTTCATTCTGTTCCACCAATAACCTGTCTTAGGTCTCAATACATCTTAGTGGAACCAAGATGAATATAATAGGATGAATTGTGGGTCTCTTTCAAAATCCAGTTCCTCAACCCATCAACGTCTAGTACAAACAATCTACCTTGTAACAAAGTGCTCTATCACCCTCTTATGAGAAAACCTCCACTTTACTTTCCTCTACCAATGGCTTTGATTCAACTAAAGTAGGATCCATATCTTGCTTAGATTTAACATCCAAAATCAATGAAGACACAAAACTATTTAATACCATCGTACCACCATTTTTGGCATCACTCAACCTCAAGCCCACTCTATCCAACCTGTGGACTTCCTTTGCCGACTCCCTATTTCCATCATCAAGTGAGATGTACTACCCATAGACACCCTAATAAGTGTGTCGGATACCACATTAGGATGATATTTCACACTCATGTTATAGTTTTTCAGAAGTTCTAACCACCTTTGTTGCCTTAGGTTTAGGTCCCTTTGAGTGAATACATATTGAATAATTTTATGATCAATGAAGACATCGACATGAATCCCATACAATTAATGATGCCAAATCTTCAATGCAAATACCACGGCCTCTAACTCAAGGTCATGTGTTGGGTAGTTCTTTCCATATGGTTTTAATTTCCTTAAAAAATAGGCAATCACTTTCCCATGTTGCATCAACACATAATCCAAACCAACCTATGAGGCATCACAATACATAATAAACCCTTTGGTACCATCCAGTGAGGTCAAGATTGGAGCCGAAGTTAACTGATCCATCAAGGTTTGGAAGGTTTTCTCACACTCATCTATCCATACAAACTTTACTTTGTTTTGATTCAACCTTGTCAATGGTGACAAAAGGGAGAAGAACCTTTCAACAAACCTCCTATAATACCCAGCTAGACCCAAAAATCTCCTAATGTTTGAAGGAGTCAATGGTCTAGGCCAATTCGTTACCACTTTCGTCTTCTTAGGATCAACTTTAATTCCTTTACCAGATAACACATGCCCAAGAAACACCACCTCTTCAAACCAAAACTCACATTTGTTAAACTTGGCAGATAATTGCCTCTCCCTCAATGTTTGTAGCATAATATTCTTAAATGATTCATGTGCTCTTTCCTAATCTGAGAATACATCAAAATGTCATCTATGAAGACAACTATAAAAGAATCAACGTGGGGCTTAAACACCCTATTCATTGAGTCTATAAATATTGTTGGCATGTTAGTTAAACCAAATGACATCACCACAAATTCAAACTGGTTATACCTTGTCTAGAAAGGCATTTTGGGAATGTCACACTCCCTCACCCTTAGTTGATGATAATCAGATCAATCTTGGAGAATCGTCTATGCCCTTGTAATTAATCAAACAAGTAATATATTCTTGGAAGGGGATACTTGTTTTTTTATGGTAACTTTGTTCAATTGCCAATAATATATACATATTCGAAGTGACCCATCTTTTTTCCTCACAAATAACACTAGAGCACCCCATAGAGACCTACCTGGCCTAATAAAATCCTTTTCGAACAAATCCTTCAATTTCTCCTTCAACTCCTTCAATTTCACTGGGGCAATCCATAAGAAGGAATAAAGATCGGTTGAGTATTGAGAATGAGATCTATGCTGAAATCTATTTCTTGTTCAGGAGGAACATTGAGTAATTCTTTAGGAAAGACATTGGAAAATTCATTGACAATGGAGACTGACTTAAGAGATGGAGTTTCAAAAGTAACATCCCTAACCCTTACTAGGTGATGGACACATCCCTTGGAAATCATTTTAAAGGTTTTGAGATAGGAAACAAATCGGCCCCTACATCCCAAACTACTACCCTTCCACTTAAGAATGGACTCATTGGAAAATCAGAACTTTTAATTCTATGAGTTCAACAATTTGTAGAAGCATAGGAGACATACAACTAATCCATCCTAAGAATTACATCAAAATCAACCATATAAAGATCTAATAGACCACAAGAGACATAGGGAAGATAGACACGAGGCAATTTCTATAGACTCTTTTGGCGACAACCAACTCAGTTATGGAAGTACAAACCTCAAAAGGATCAACTAAGACTTTGGGACATACATTGAATCTATTTGTAAAAAATAGAGTTACAAAAGACAAATTGGCTCCCTATCTAACAATGCATATACATCAAAATTGTATGCTTTTAACATACTTGTGACAACATATAGAGTCTCTTCCACCTCTTCGCGGGAATGCAAAGCATCAAAATCGATCAGTCCTTGGAGCACCTTGAGCTTGACCACCTTGGCCTTGAGGCCTAGAACCACCACTCTTACACTCCCTAGCATGATGACAAGGCTTGCGACACTTAATGACAATCCATCAATTTTTTAAGAGAAAAGACATATATTCACCCTTATATTTGTGTCAAAAAGTTGTTTGCAGGCTTAAACTATTGGAATGACCTATTACAGACCTATTCTTATTGAACATGATATTATTACCACTGTCAAAATTGACATAGAAATCAAATCAAAAAAATAGACGTGTTTGGTAAAAAGTAAAATTAAAAAAAAAATTCTCCCAACCCCAAACCATTCTCCTACTTTATGCTCTTCTTTTTTACACAACGTTATTTTTTTTCTCCTTCACTTTTCTTATGGCACACATTCTTCTTGTTACGGCTCATGAATAAAAATATGGCAATTTGGTTTAGAGAAAACAAAAACAAGATTGAGGGGTAGAATTCATCGCAAATATCAACCAAGTTGTTTAATCTATGAGATTCGTTGCTCAAAAAATTTTCTGTTGAGACATCCAAAATTAACTAATTTTACTATTTTCTCTACTAAACTCGTCAAATCGAGCACCAATTACTCAATTTATTTCTATTTTTCTATTGCTTGTGAGCAGATGAAATAAGAACATTCTCATGTCTTTATTTTCATTTGTGGCAGATTTGATGATGGGTGATAGAATTAGCGATGGTATGACTTAGTTTCGATAATTGACAAAGAAATTAGTGTGATTTTGGTGTTGATACTGAAATTTATGATTATGATTGTGATGAATTTCAATGGTGGTAACTTGATTCCGACGATGAATTTAGTCAAATTTATTATGGTGACTTCAAGTGTGTGTTTATGCCTTTCAACATTAAATTATATCCCTAAACATCAAGGTAATAATTACATAAAAATTATTTGGGAAAATAATAAATGAAAATTTATTTATTGGAGAGTCTTTTAAGGAAGGACAAAAAGTCCATTCAACATTTCATGAGAAATATCAAATAATAAAAGAAAATATTTTAATAATGCTCAAGAATTATTTTGAAAATGGAAGTACGAAGTCAATTTCTCTTATTAATTACTCCTGCTATCCAATTTATATTGATCTTTGAATTTTGAAAGTCAAATTTCTTAATTTTGATCATGAGTTTATTTTCCAATTTTGACCATAAACTTTTCAATTTCTCCAACTAGTTTACTTTCCATTCTCGAGATATTTGTTTTTCACATCGGGGACAACTTCTCTGCATCTTCACAACAGCAACACCGTACATTCTCCATATATTTCTCTGCGTCTTTGAATCTCCAGTGACTTCTCTGTTAATTTTTATCACGCGACTTCTCTGATCTTCGACGACTTCTCTAGTCTCCGATGACTTCTCTTGTCTTATCTATCACTGGCAATTTCTTCTTCATCTCCAGTGACCTCTCTATTGCGCAGATCTCATCTCCGACGGCTTCAAAAAGCACAAAACTCAGTTGTAGGGGCTTGGGCGGCGTTCCCCTTCAAGATTTGTTGTGTCTCTTCAAGATTTCTTCTGGGTTTTGCTTATTCACAAAAAATTTTCATAGGAATGGAAGGATTTTTGACATTAATTCCGCGACAACTTCTTCTTTCTCCAGCGGAATCTTTTTTTCTCTGGCGAAATTGAATTCTAGTGTCTTCTAGAAGAGATCTTGGCCATAATCAAAGTTGTGGGTTGCATTCACACTCTGGTGTAGTTTTGTGGTGCGTCCAATATTTTTTGGTGATGTTTAGCAATTCCAGGGATCCCGACCGGAATCAAAGATTTGGGTTTCATTCAGACTCCGGAGTAGTTTTCCGGCAAATCCAATATTTTTCGATGATGTTTAGCAATTCGAGGTAATATCTTCTGTATCTCTTTCTAGTTACTATTTTTAATTAATTGTATCCTTTTTTATTATCGTCTATTTCTTGCCTTTTACATATTGTGTTATGATTTCTTGCTTGTTGTGTTACCTTTTGCAATATATTTCTAGATTGACCCTATAGTGCTATATTTACTATTTATTATTATATTTTGTGAGCTTACATATTGTAATTTGTTGCATGTACCATATATTTTCTATAGTTATTGTCATATTTATTCATTTGCATCTTATGTATTCATCTTGATTTTTGTATTTGGTCGTTTGATTATTATAAAGTATACTTTATATTTTACTATTCTGTATCATTGGGTTGTGGATTTTGAGAAGATTGTATCCTCTTGATCTTCTATAGTTTTGTGAGTCATTTGTTCTTAGTTTAGTGGCGTTGGGATCTAACGGTGGATTAGGATCATGTCATTGGTTGGGGTCAGAAGCTAATAGGAGTAAGATGGGCATGAGATTGCTTAAGCTAAGAGTAGGGGCGTGGAACATAGGATCACTTACAGGAAGTCCATAGAGCTAGTGAAGAGTCTTAAAAGGAGACAATGCGAAAAAGCCAGAGCTGCTGGTGCTCACCAGAAGTCTCCTAAGCTCTCCCAAAGTATCCCAACTAAGCTATCATGGACTGTACTTGGACCTGCACAATGGAAAGATGTAGAAATAGGGGTGAGTACCCAAAAAGGCACCCAGTAGGTATCATCCGACCAGTGAAATAGTAACCATATATAAAGCCCAAATATAAAGAGACCTATAGCAGTGTAGCAAAATGAACTTAGATCAAGACATAAGCATGTCTAGAAACCCCCAAACCACAACTGAACCAACTGAAGTGAAGAGCAATGATAACTTGAACTAACCCAAGTACTGATCATTGATATTGACTAACAAAAACTACATAGGATAATACCACAACTACTCCCAACTGAGACATAGTGTTGTACATGAGTGCAAGGCCCTATTATTTAAGCCTGAATGCCAACTAGGCCCCCATAAGCCTACAAGGTACACCGTGCACAATATAGACTCGACAGATCATCACAGAATCCTTCAGAACCATCACATAATCCCAGATAATCATCATAGAGCCTAGCTCTCCAGATCATCAGAATAAGGGTCAACTGTACATGGGTATAAGGCCCTAGTATTTAAGCCTGAACACACCTGAGCCCTCATAAACCTAGAGGGTACACCTACACACAATTAGGGTGTGAACAGGTGAGTGGATCCATGAGTAAACAATCAGGCCCTCGGCCCCCAACATTAAAACAATAACCGGGTCCCCGACCCATCAAAAGTAGTGTCACATGGGGACTCGAACCCCTAATATCAGCTGGGGACTCTAAGCCTTTGGTCTTTCGACCTGGCCTCTAGTCGGGCAGTTGGCCAGGGCTAAGTCGTCATACCATAAATGTAATGGTGGGACGTATCCCTCATGGGAGAAAGAATCCACCTATTATAAATAACAGTGTCTCAACAACGGAGTATCAATCACGGGGCCCTGTCTGACAGAATGTAAATCTCGGGGCCCAATCCCACATAATATTAGTCACAAGGTCCCTAACCCAAACACTTAGCCGGCGCTCGGTCCTCAGAATCTGCATCCGTGCCTAGCCCTACAGTCGTGGCCATGGGGAGTCAGACCACGAAGAGCGTCACCCAGGACTCGAACTCTCGGACATGACCTCTGGGGCTCACATCAATGGGGAGCTTCATTTGGGATGTGAGATATCTAACAATCACTCGCTCAACCAATCTATTCAGATATGGAACTCCAAAGTCATATTATGCCCAGTGTGAACATAGGCAACGATAATCGCATCGTGCCTAGAGTAAATATAGGCGATGATGCTCTCAACCTAGGTATCCCACAATATCAATCCAACCCAAACAATCACAATCACCGTCTCTCTCAGATACAACAGGTACCCTAGAATCGAATGGAAAGAACCAGTGCTAACAACTATCAACAGTGCATCGGAGAGTATATACATCACAAAACACCATAGAGCCATGCCTAGCCAAGGCCAAGTATATCACAACCTCATTAATCCCAGTGCCTAGAGATAACATGGACAATCATAGTATGTCATAGGTATCCAGGACAACTAGACTCCACAGAGTATGTTTATACTAGAACCAGGCCATAGTACGACATATAATTAATACACGGTCTCTGAGTTAGCATATGCCTGTAGTAACAGGCAATACGCGATCATACCGGTGTAAGTCAAGTTAGTGCATATGACTTCCCTTGGGCATTAACTCATATTTGGCCCGTATCAGGCCCTTTTCTGTGTAAAGAAACTCATAGGGCAACATCGTATACCTAAGCTATGGCCCAAGCGACTAGATAATCAGAAGGATGTCACCTATCTAGAATCATATCACAGTCAGCTGCTAGTCAGGACATCACCAAGGCAACCATGTGTCATCCCACTAAAAAGTGCCTCTCTCTAAATAAGATCCCATACCTAGAACCAAACTCACACCGTTAGTATCTCATCATAGATAATCCCGGGAAACCCGTAGGATGAAATCTACCCCTCATTAGTAGGGTTACACTCCCATCTCAAACCTACCAATTGCTTAGTAGCAACGCCTCTCGTATCACAGAATGCAAGACTCCCTTAGGGGTGTATTATACTCATCCTCAGAACTTGGGATGTCTCTCCGGTCACTAACCAGTGGCACAAGTACATAACAGATAACAGTAGTATATATGATCACATAGACCACAGGGCAATACATAATCATGTTTAATAAGGCAATTCTACCAGAAGTACTAAGAAAGAATATAGATAACCATAGCCACATCATGCATATGCATACCAACTAGATATTGATATTAGATTAAGTGCACAGAGTAGCATCTAATCATAAGTCAACCTCAATAGCTAGTATATTCATTTAGCCTTAGGACACACACACATACAAACAAGAGTCAAGCTTTATGTACATACCTGTCACATGCTCATAGCTCTAACCAACTCCTTTCAAGCCCTTTCATAGTCATATAATGTAAGAACTCAGGTAATATAGCAACTCCAGCCAACACAACCTTCAATACGATAACTATTGTCCCATAATATTATATATACACAACATATAAATCACACCTAGCCATATACAAAAGATACTCCACAACTCAGTCTATAAACAGTACATTCATACACATTCTAACTCAAAGATGCAAATACTTCAACTTAGTCTATGGTTTACAGAAAGCCTATCTATGGTTTACAGAAAGCCTAGCCATTACATCCAATGTTTCTTACTTAGAGTCAATCCAGCTAGGATTTTCCTCTCCGAATCACTTCTCAATGCTGCTCAGCTATTAAAACATAAGTCACAAGATCATTATGGCTGATTTGGGTGTAAAATCTTAGGAAACATGTGCAATTACATTAATTAAGACTAAAATGGGGAAAATTGAGGCCCATGCTCGAAATACTGAACCAATCCCTGTAAAATAATCCCCACATCACCTCGAGTCCATAGCCAAAAATTCGCCCAAAATGAACCCCAGAAGACCAAGAAAAGGTCCAAAAACAAAGTTAAAAACTTTACTGGGAAACGTTCTTTTCAAAACTCTCGATCAAGATTCTTAAAAACTAGATAAAATCAGCAAAATGAGGGAAGCGAGACTGTGATGGTTTGGACATGTGCAGAGAAAAAGTACTGATGCTCCTGTTAGGAGGTGTGAGAGGTTGGAGTTAGGGGTTACATGGAGGAGTAGAGGTAGATGCGAAGAAGTATTGAGTGGAGGTGATTAGACAAGATATGACAAAACTTCATCTCAGCGAGGACATGACCTTAGATAGAAAGGAGTAGGTTAGTAGAATTAGTCATGTTTTTATATCCTGTGAGGTCATTATCAGTCTTATATTTGTTACTTTTATTATATTTACATATTATCATATGCTTTTCATTATTAGTTGTTTTACTTCTTTTCTTTTCTTTTCCTTTTTTTTCATATCTAGTATCTTCTACTTATGGGGCTTGATTTTTGAGACGAGGTTTTTTCTAGAAATAGTTTCTCTATCTCTATGAGGTAGTGATAAGGTCTACACACATTTTACCCTCCCCAGACCTCACTTGTGGGATTCCACTAGGTATGTTGTTGTTGTTGTTGTTGTTGTTGTTGTTGTTGTTGTTGTTGTTGTTGATCTTGAGTTTGAATATAATTTTTAATTTTGTAAAAATAAAATTTACATAATCAAAATTATGCCAAAGTACTTTAAACCACAAATTTACAATATTTAAAAGATATTTCAAAATTATAATTAAAATAAATTGTTTGACTCTTGAAAGTTGATCTTTCTGATAGTATGATTTCTAATATTTGTTCAATAATTTTATTTGGTATGTAAGTATAACATAAAATATCATTACAAGAGCAAATTTAGAAAAGGTATATTATTCTTCCCTTCGTCCTAATGTATTGGCATAATTCTGATGTCAAAGAGTCAAACATTTTTATTTTAATTGTAGGTATATTATTTTTCCCTTCGTCCTAATGTATTGGCATAATTCTGATGTCAAAGAGTCAAACATTTTTATTTTAATTGTACATACATATATATGTTCTTTAAATTTTTCGAAAAATCATTTACACAATTTAGAAATAACATGAAAGATTCTAAGTCATAAAAATTAATAATTTAAAATATTTTAAACGTATATCAATAAATTAAGGTCACTGATTTTTTCTTGTTTAATTCCCAAAATCTTCATTAGGTATATGAATTGGGACAAAAAAAAGCATATCAATAAATTGCAGTCGAACTTTTTTCTTGTTTAATTCTTAAAATTTGAATAAGATGTATAAATGTCACGATCCAATTTTTCAGGTCGTGAAGGCACCTACTATAACCCGCCGATAGGTAAGCCACTCTTGACCTATAAGTAATAAGGGGGAAAACTAACTGAATCGGTATACAAAAGACAATACAAGAGAACAAAAACACAAAAGAACTAACTAAATATATATATAAAGATTCCTCCCAAAATCGAAAAGTCACTAGTACAGAGATGCTATGTACAAAAATAAAGAGTACAAGTTCCAAAAGTAGACCAAAAATAATTACAAGATCTGGCTAGTCTCAAAATATACAAAAAGATAGACCATCAAACTGAAGAAGATAGAAATGATCCAAAAACACTGAATGCTTACTAAAGCTTGATTTCTTAAAATAGTAGAGACAAGGCCACGAACCTCTGATGTTTTAGGTAATCATAACTCAGTAAAGGAGAGTCTATTCTATCTCTATGAGGTAGTGGTAAGTTCTGCGTACATTTCACCCTCCCCAGACCCCACTTGTGGAATTCAACTTAGTATGTTGTTGTTGTTAGTAAAGGAGAGTCTTTGAATCCCCAATGCCTAGGTAATCTCAATTCTGTAAAAGACAGGCCTCGAACCCCGATGTCTAGGCAATCATAATTCTATAAAAGGTAGGCCTAAAACTCCAATGTCTAGGCAATCATAACTCTATAAAAGTGATGCCTCGAAACCCCGATGCCTATGTAATTATAATTCTATAAAAGAGAGGCCTCAAATGTCACAAACCTGTCCCGATCATGACGGCGCCAACTAGGTCCCACCAACAGGCAAGCCAATCCCTAACCCCCAGGGTACCTATCCTAGCTTCTATCCAAGACCAAATCAATATAATATAATAATAATAATAAGAACCGAACTCTAACCAGAACCTAGAAGTCAACTGTACAGAGCTACGATAAATAAAATACATGCCAGTATATAAATCCAAACCTAAAAATAGTATACAACTCGAGAGTACTCCTAAAAATACATCATACTATAGTACAAGGCCAAAGTCTGAAAGCAAAAGACGTATGTCAAAACAAGGAGATTGTGATAAAGCCAGAGCTGACGGTGCTCACCCAAAAAGAGTCTCCTACACTCTCGAATCCCCCGAACTTAGTGTCCCCAACTAGAACCTGAACATGCACCATGGATGACGCAGAAGTATGGGCGAGTACCAGAAAAAGGCACCTAATAGGCATCATCGACCGACCGTGTGAAATAATATACAATAAGAAGCTCAAATGCATATAAAAATAGTTGTCCTATACACTAAACCCATAGACCCAACCTGGACTAAAACTGGTATCGTACGTGGGCGTAAGGCCCTAATATCTATGCCTATATGCCACCGGAGCCTCCATAAGCTCGAGATGTACTTCTGCGCACAATGTAGAACCAACAAATCATCATAAAATCCTAACATCTCTCCACATCATCGAAATAAGGGTCAACTGTACGTAGGTGTACGACCTTAGTATCTACACAAGAACGTCCCTTGGGCCCCCATAAGTGCAAAGGGTACACCTATGAATGATCAGGGTGTGAATAGGTATGTGGATCCACAAGTAATCAATCAGTCTCCCGGCCCCTAATACCACATAACCACTGGGTCCTTGACCCATCCTGAACTAGTGTCACATGGGGACTTGAACCCCTAATAGAATCTGGGTACTTGAACCCTCTCATATTACTTAGGAACTCAAACCTCGAGTCTTTATACTTGGACTTCAGCAGGAAGTCATCCAGGGCCAAGTGGTCATACCATAAATGTAATAGTGGAATGTATCCCCCATGGGAGAAAGAATCCCCAAGCAATAATCAAGGGTGTCTCATCTCAAAATGTCAATATGGGGACCAACCCCAACAAAAACAACGGAGTCATCAACCCAAAATAATTATTGTGTAACATAACTCGTAGAGTCCGTGATCCAAAGCATCGACAAGTGCTCGATCCTAGGAATCAACATCCAAAGCCCAGTGCTTAGGTGTGGCCACCGAAACTCAGACCATGGGGCTTATAACCTGTAGACTCAAACACTTGAGCAAACTTTTTCGATCCAAAGTGTTTCACGAGCGTGGTCATTGGTGCTCGAACAACAACGGTGAGCGTCATTTAGGACTCGAGGTATCAATCAGTGACTTACTTAACCAATCTATCTGGATCCAGAACTCTAAAGTCATGTCATGCCCAGAGTCAACATAGGTAATTAATGATGCTCATGGTATAGGTATCCCAATATCACTATCCCTATAATAATAACAATTACACCCCTATCTGTGATACACAAAACTGAAACCCAGTAGCTAGCCACAATAAATGGGATAGAAATCATATCTAACATGCAGTAATCCAGTCAACCAGAGGTAATTGAAAATATAGCATGATAACAACAACTCAATCATAAATTCCTACAACAACTAGGCTCAATAGGAGCATATCTAAATCAGAAACCAGCAGCAGTATGTAAAGTATTTAATAAATAGCCTCATAATCATCATATCGCGATAACATCAGTAGCATGATCTCACAGACAATAGTATAGGTAAAAAATGTACTGTCTCACGTATAAGCTCATATACAGCCCTTATACGGCCTTCCTGTAACTAATAGTACCAGAAGTATCATATTTATGACATTTATATCCGCTAACTGAAGTACAGCTCACCACAACACATACTACGCATACAGGCCATAACTAGCATCTCATAAGCATCGAAATTCAGTAAGAATATAGTTCCACTCAATCTAAGGTTAGAGAAAAGCCTGGAATGCCTCAAGTTCCGAAGCACTCCAGTCGAGCTTTCACTCTTCGAGTGGCCTCTCGATGTTTCTCAACTGTTAAAGATACAATTCACCACAACAACACATTGAGGTTGGTTGTATTATCTTGAGAAACATGTTAAATTAGGCCACAGAGGCCTAAAATGGGAAAATAGGATCTATGCACGAGACCCCAAACAAAATCCCAAATATGTTTGCTATGACAGCTCGAGTCTACAACAAAAAATTTAGCCCAAAACGGACCCTAGAAGACCGAGAAAAGGATCAAAATGAAATTGAAAACTTTACCGGGAGAGCAATCTTTTCAAAAATTTCTCTATCCTAATTCTCAAAAAATTGGACAATTACAGCCAATACCCAGTATATCACAGTGTTCCCCTCGAAACATAGAACAGCTTAGACTAAAACCTCATTCAGTTCCGTCAAGAATTGGCTACGATATCAATATATAAAGTTTTCCTTTCTAAGAAAATACACAGCTAAAATAGGGAATTCACCAAAACATTCCTTGTGGAATTTGGAGTCACGTGGACCATCAATTCATCAAAATTGGACTTGAAATGAAATTTCTGTGGCTGAAATATTTTGGAGTGTAAAATTGTTCGTGAAGGTGATGACCCTTATATAGGCTACCTCACAGGCCTCCACGAACACAGACCAGGTTTTGCAAACGCAGAGCTGTGAGGGAATTGTCCTTCTCTGGGAACGCGGACCAGGTTCTACAAACACAGAGCTTTATGGCTCCCTCCTCTGTGATTGCACCAGCACCCTCCAAGAATACGAAGGGTTAAATTATCTGGTGCTGCAACCAAGTAAGTCCCAAACTTCTCTAGGTTATTACCGAGGCATCTGATGTCTGATTTATGCAAATAACAGTGTAACCACCCAAATTTCAACATTCCAAATCTAACAGTGTGGTTGAAATTCCCCACGGAGCCGCCCATGAAAAAGTGAATACTCGCTTCTTTCCTATAAAATTAGCTAAAAGAATCAAGGGGCTCAAAATGTAACTGAATGACCCCATCAACTGGCGAAGGGTCATTTTAGATTGTTTTCGATATTCCGGAGCTGACAACGCCATCAGTTTTCCATTCTGAGTGTGTTTAGCTAGGTTTTAATAGAAACACACTTTTTAGCTTTCAGTTGAACTCATTTTGCAACCTTTGGCTCAAATTTAAATCAGAACCCTCCACACTCGGACCAACCATCCTTCTAGTACGACTCAGCCATTCCAGAACTAACGGAACCATCATAATCCTTTTTCGAGTCCATTTACTATGGTTTTGATGAAAATCTCATTTTAGCCATTTCAACTTCTCGCTAACTTGAAACTTGCACAATTCTCAACTAAAACGCCTTAAACCATCCCAAGAGCCCCAACAGGTCATAATAGGTCCGAAGGTGCTATATAGAAGCTTAAAATAGTAGAAATAACACAAAACTAACCTACAGGGTCATTAACTACTTATAAGAATTTTGTCTGCGAAAGTAAAGTAGAAGGCATACCTGATGGCTCAAATAGGTCAGGGTACTGCTCCCACGTCAGTGACTCTATCTTCTTGGTAGTTTCCTCGACAGAATGGTTTCGCCACTGCACATTAACCATTGGTATGACCTTGGATGCACTGTCTAGTATTTCTGGCTGAAATGGCCACCAGCTCCTCAACAAAAGTCAAATGGTCATCCAACTTAATTGTATTATACTGCAGCACATGAGACTCATCTGGAATTTACTGGAACAACATCGACACACGAGATGAATGGCAAAGTAAGTTAGAGCCAGGACTACCTCATAAGTAATGAGCCCAACTCGCCTCAAGATCTCAAAAGGCCTAATATATCGGGGACTCAACTTACTCCGTCTCCCAAACTGCATAACACCTTTCAGGGGTGACACTCTCAGAAATACCCGATCTCCCACTTCACATTGCAAGGACTGGTGTCTACGGTCAACGTAACTCTGGTGTCAACTCTGAGTTGTCCTTAGTCTATGTTGTATAATCTAGATCTTGGCTAAGGTATCTTATAGCAAACTATACATACGAACTCAGCTCTGAAGACTCAAACCACCCAACAGAAGTACAACATCGCTAACCATATAGGGCCTCAAACAAGGACATTTGTATACTGGTGTAATAGTTGTTATTATAGGCAAACTCCTCTAACAGCAGTTCAAAATCCCCAAACTCTAGCACACAAGCCCATAACATATCCTTCAGAACCTGAATAGTGTGCTCGGACTGACTATCGTCTGGGGTGAAAGGTTGTTCTCAAATCAACTCGAGTACCAAATTCTCATTGAAAAGCCCTCCAAAAGCTAGAGGTAAACTGTGACCCTCGATCAGATATGATAGATATAGGCACCCCTTGTTGCATGACTATCTCTTGAATATAAGTACGAATAACTGCTCGGCACCATAGGTAGAATGGACCAGAATAAAGTGTGCAGACTTAGTCAACTGATCAACTATTACCCAAATATTGGCATAACCTCGTGAAGTATGAGGAAGCCCCACAACAAAGTTCATAGTCATATGTTCCCACTTCTACTCGGGAAAGTGTAACTGCTGAAGTGTCCCACCGGGCTGCTGGTGCTCAACCTTAACCTGTTGGTAACTGAGGCAACGCAATATATAGTCTTCAATATCTCTCCTCATTCCATCCCACTAGTAATGCTGCCTCAAGTCCCGATACATCCTAGTTGTACCCTGATGAACAGAGTATGACGAATCACGTGTTGTATCAAATCCCCCACTCTAGAACACATAACCAGTCGTTAAATCTGAGGACCCATCTAAATCGACTATAGCCTAACCCCCAATACCCTGCAACACTCTATTCTCGAAGACCCACTAATGACATTCTCGAACTATCGAGCCCGAATCTGATCAACCAGTGAAGACTAAGCCCCAATAAAGGCTAATAATTGGCTAGAGTCTGAAATATCAAATTGGACCAGTCGGTTAGCTAGGGACTGGATGTCCAAAGCTAACGATCGCTCCTCAACTGTCAGGTGTGCTAGGCTGCCCATGGTTACCATCTTCTGACTCAAGGCATCCGCTACCACGTTTGCCTTGCTCGGATGGTATAAAAGTAGAAATATCATAGTCAGCCAATAACTCAATCCACCGTCTCGGGGGAGGGGGAATTCAGGTAACTCTAAGTTATAATATACTATAAACTCTGATGGTTTGTATAAATATCATAATGCACGTCATACAGATAAGGCCTCTAAATCTTGGGTGCAAACTCTACTGCTGCCAACTCTAAGTTGTGTGTGGGTAGTTACGCTCGGGGGCCCATAATTGAAGAGAAGAATAAGTAATAACTCAACCCTGCTGCATCAAAACATAACCCATCCTGACATAGGAGGCGTCACAATACACCACAAAGTTGTCTTTCTCAATAGGGAGGGTTGGAATAGGAGCGGTAGTTAGAAACTCCTTTAGACTCCAAAAACTAGCTTTACACTTATTTGACCACACAAATGATACACCCTAGCGAGTCTAACGAGTCAACAGGGTGGAAATAGTGGAAAAGCCCTAAACAAACTATTTGTAATGCCCTACCAACCCGACAAAACTCCGAATCTCTGTCACCAAAGTAGGCCTAGGCCAGCTACAAGTAGTCTCAAACTTAGCCAGAGTCATGCTAATACCCTCACCGAACACTAGATGACCTAAGAACGTCACAGACTCTAGCCAGAACTCACACTTAGAAAATTTAACTTATACCCTATTATCCCAAAGTATCTGAAGCACAATATGGAGGTGCTGAGCATGTTTCTCTCGACTCAGTGAATATACCAAAATATCATGAATGAAAACCACTACAAAGATATCCAGATATGGCCGGAATACCCGAGTCATCAAATCCTTAAATGCTACAGGGGCATTAATCAGCCTAAATGGCATGACTAGGAACTTATAATACCCATAACGGGTCCGAAAGAAGTCTTCTAAGTATCCTCTCCTTGCATCCTCAATTGGTGATACATCAACCACATATCAACCTTAGAAAACATTGAGACCTCTTGTAACTAATTAAATAAATCATCAATATGCACCAAAGGATAATAGTTTTTCATCGTCACCTTGTTCAGTTGCTGATAATTAATATACATTTTGAGTGTCCTGTCTTTCTTTATCACAAACAAGATAGGAGCTCTTTAGGAAGAAACACTCGGCCAAATGAACCACAGATCTAGCAAATTCTGAAGATAAGTACTGAGCTTCTTAAGCTTTGTAGGAGCCATCTGTAAGGAGGAACAGATATGGGCTTAGTTCCCGGCCCCATCTCTATCGCAAAATCAATCTTCCTCTCAAGCGGTAACCCAGGAAAATCTACTGGAAACACATCAAGGAACTAGCATACAACCGACACGGACTCCATAGTAGCAGTCTCAATTGTCAAATCATGTATAAGGGTAAATAAGTTGAACAACTCGCAGATATCAACCTCTGAGCCTGAATAAAGGATATATTACCCGTTGAAGCCCAACACACAGACCCCCGCCAATCCAAGAGAGACAACTCTGGTACCACCAAGGTAATAATCTTGGCATAACAATCTAGTACAGCATGGTGTGGGGCCAACCAATCCATACCCAGAATAATGTCAATATAGTCTGCAGCTTCTTTCATGGCATTACATTTGCCGGGGAATTTGAACATATCAAGAAGTATCAAATCAACCTAGGTGTCAAAGCTCTAAAGAGTAACCATACAGACTCTACAAACCTAATCAACTACTAATGAATCCCCCATCTAGGTTGATATCCGAATTCGAGAGGAAAAAGGGTCTGGAGTCATACCTAGGTGAGGAACATAATACACAGATACATAGAAAAATGTAGAACCTGGATTAAATAAGGATGAAGTTGGCTACTGGCATACATAAATCATAACTGTAATGGCCTCATTAGAAGCCTCGGCCTCGACCACAGCTAGTGCAATAAAAATGGCCTTGACGAGCCCTTTCGAATCCGGCTCACAACTCTACTGGTCTTTGTATTGATCATCCCAACAACCACGATCTGCCACTACCACCTAGTGTAGGAGTTGATCTGGTGGATTGTGGGGTGGTATGTGCTACCTAAGCTCTGGACAGTCTCTAACCCAATAATCTGGTACCTCGTATCCAAAACAACTTGAAATGACAGGGTCTCTACGGTCACAATCCTATTGACCCATTCCAGATGCCTGGAAGCCTGACTACACACAACATATGACCTCACTGGTCTTAAAGAACCCGAGTCTCTCTCTCTCTCTCTCTGTTTGCAAGGATATTAGGGACCACCCTTGCTAGAAGTTCTCGGGCCTTAATGGCCACCCTTAGAACCTGTAGTGATGCCCAATATGACTTGTTGGTCTGACCTTGCTACCCTCTCCTCAGAGGCTTGTCCTTTGGTGTTCAAAACCCTATCTGGGAGCCACTATACTCTCCTTTATGTCCAGCTTGCTTGTTGCTACCCCTCTTGGGCCTGACGACTAATCTACTTCAGGGAGCGAGCATGATCAATAATGCCTAGAAATAACTGTCCTAAAGTGACCAATGAATGTGTGCCCATCCTCATCTGAGGCCTCAATCCTCGCGTGAAGTAATGGATCCTCTCTTCCTTATAAGGCAAAATAGTTTTAGTATACTCGTAGAGCTCCGTAACCTAATCTTATTCTAGGACATAGACATCTAATACTGCTCAAGTCGCACAAACAGATCTCAAAAATGATCTTTGAATCTCCTGGGCACAAATCTGGTCATAAAAACTTCTGTGAACTCTACCCAAGTCATCAGTGCGACATCTGTTGGCCTAGTATGTCAGCAAGTTGCCACCACCCCTTGGGTATCCACAGTCGCAAGGCCTGTAACTGCTCCATGTAGGCTATCAAAAACTCCTGTGCATCCTCCCCTGCAACTCTCGAAAACCACAATGGGGCTAGCCTAAAAAAGTATCCAAGTAGTTATTGGTCCTGAAACTATATGGCTTCCTTCAGCTAAGTCGGGACTTCTGGAGCAATAGGCTCTACTAGTTCCTAGATTGGAGGGGATGGAGCTGGCATCACATCCTGCTGTAGGGCTCCAAGAGCCGCTAGGATCTATCCATGAACTGTTTGTACCTCTAACACGACTAAAACAATAGGGGGAGCTGGTGCCTCTAGCTGCGACTAAGTTGGGGCCTCAGGCATTTACTCCTCGAGCTCAGGAGACTGCTCCCTGTTCAGGACTGATGATGCAGCCCTACCCTGTCCCGAAGAGGAACTCTATGCACCGTATTTGTGAAGAACAGCTGAAGTCAAATTCCCAAACATTGAGAAGCTATTGACGAAACGCACAATAAGAATCGATAGCACAGGAAAGTTTCTAAATATTTTGTAGCCTCCTAGAGATAAGCCGTCTCTGCATCCATCCACAGGACTCTACTAGATAGTAGCTCTATGAAGTTGAGACCAGTGAGCTTTAGGCTCTGATACCAACTTGTCATGACCTGGTCTCGGTCATAATGGTGGCTGCTAGGTCCCACTTACAGGAAAGCCAATCCCAAACCCTAGGGTATCTATCCTAGCTTTTAGTCAAGACCAAATCAATACAACAATAACAACAACAACAACAACAACAACAACAACAACAAGATGTTGGAATACAAAGCCAAACCCAAAATATAGTATACAACCTGAGAGTAGTCATACAAATACATCATATTACATACAAGGCCAAGTCTGAAAGTAAGAGAGGACCATCAAAAGAAGGAGAATGTGACGAAGCCAGAGCTACCGGTTCTCACCCCAAAATAGTCTCTTGCGCTCTCGGATCCCCCGAACTCAGTGCCCCCGACTAGAACCTGGACCTGCACCATGAAAGATATAGAAATAGTGAAGAGTACTAGAAAAAGGCACCCACTAGGATCATTGGCCGACCAGGTGAAATAATATACAATATGAGGCTCAAATGCAAATAAAAATATTCGTCCCATACATCAATCTCATAACCTTAACCTGGACTAAATCTGGCATCGTACACAGACGTAACGCTCTAATATCTACACTTGTACGCTAACCAGGCCCCCAGAATCCCATAGAACCATCATAAAGGCTAGCTTTCCACATTATTGAAATAAGGGTCGGTTGCACGCATATGTATGACCCTAGTGTCTATGCCTGAACTCCCCCTAGTTCTTTATAAGCCCAGAAGGTACACCCATGCACAATCAAGGTGGATATAGGTATGTGGATCCACGAGCAATCAATTGAGCCCCTGACCCCAGTACCAAATAATCGCCGAGTCCTTGACCTATCTAGAACTAGTACCACACGGGGACTCGAACCCCTAATAGCATTTGGAGACTTGAACCTTTGATATTACTCGAGGACTCGAACCTTGAGCCTTTCGACCTGGCCTCTGGTCGGACAATCAACTAGGGCCAAGTGGTCTGGACATAAATGTAACTGTGGGACGTATACCCCGCAGGAGAAAGAACCCCCTAGCAGTAATCAAGGGTGTCTCATCTCAAATTGTCAATTAAAGGCGCAACCCTAATGAAAAAAGAGGGCTCCTCGACCCAAAACAATTGGTGTGTAACATAATCGTAGGGTCCGCGACCTAGAACATCAGTAGGTGCTCAGTCCTAGGAATCGATATCCGAAGCCCAACGCTCAGGCGCGATCATCGAAACTCAGACATGGGGCATGTAACCCATGACTTGGATACTCGGGCATTGCTGTCGGTGCTCAAACAACAACGGGGAGCGTCATTTAGGACTCGAGGAATCAATCAATCACTTACTTAATCAATCTATCCGGAACTCCAAAGTCATATTGTGCCCAAAGCCAATGTAGGCAACGATGCTCACAGTATAAGTATCCCAAGATCACCATCCCTGTAATAATAACTACACCCCTATCTTAGATACACATGACCGGAATCCAGAAGCTATATATATATGGGGTAAGGGGGTTCAATTAGCAATTAAATCATTCATGAAACAAGCCAAAGTAGCAACAAATTTATAATTCTTATAGTTAACTTGAAATATTATTTTTTAAGAGAAATCCAAATATATTTTTGTCAATTTATGTCATGTGAAGAAATTTGTCCTCGTGCTTGTTTTCCTCAAGTAATAGTTGGAGGGGCAAGGATTGACAAAGATAAATATAGTTTTTTAAGCACAAAAAAGTGTTCCATGAGGGTACATCATCTTTTAACATGATTTTAAGTTCTTAAGTGTCTTATACTTTGTAATCATTTTATTTTTTATTAGTTCAAAAAACCAAAAAAACTATTTTAAAAACACCAAATAAAATTGAACCGAACTTGAAAAAACCAAATCAAAATGAATTAGTTCGATTATTCGGTTCGGTTATATAGTGCATACTTTTTCAATCGAAAGTCGAAGAACCGAATTGAAATTTGCTAAAATCGAATCGAAGAACTGAATAACTACCCTAAATAAAACTGTGACAAAAGAAGCATATCAATGAAATATGATCAATAATTAGTTATATAAATTGGGAAGAGAAAACATGTCAATGAATTGCGGTGAAATATTAGTTGTATAAATTTAAAAAACATAGCATTTCAATAAATAGTCGTCAAATTCTCAAAACTTAAATTAGATTTGTATAAATAAAGACAAACAAGCATATCAATAAATTGTGGTTAATTTTTTTTCTTATTTAACTCTCAAAAATTTAAACTAGATATCATACAACAACAACAACAACAACATACCCAGTGAAATCCCACAAGTGGGGTCTGGGGAGGGTCGATTATACGCAGACCTTACCACTAC